>JAPMUY010006898.1:47500-51876 GCA_026901105.3 Galaxias olidus | reverse complement strand
CCCCCCACCCTCTCTCTCTCCTTGTCTCCAAGTTCCCCAGCCCTCCCCATTCTTCTGTCCATCCGTCTCTCTCTCTCTCTTCTCATCCCTCCATCCCTGTGTATCCTCTCCCTTCTGTCTCGGTCAGAGAACATGCGAGGGTGTTCAAGGTTCCTCTGGAGAGGCTCCTGAGTGCAGTGTGTGAAAACGCTGCCAAGAATAACACGGACACACACACACCACACACACACTCACCCCGCACACACACTCACCCTGCACGCTCATAAGCCCACTCCCACGTACGTAAACATAGCCGTGAACCCTTACACACACACACACAGTATTATTACTGCTTTAATGACATCATCACTGCGTTGTTGTTGTCGTGGTGGTGTGGAGGCGTAATGGTAGCGCTCAGCTCTCCAGTGTGCCTGCCTTCGATACTCACTGCTTTTTACTCTTTCCTGCTTCCCTTTTTGGGGTCCTTCCCTTTCTTTTTACACGCTCTCTTTTCCCGTCCTCCCTCTCTCTTTCTGTACCCCGCACCACCATAGGTTTGGAAGGAGAGCACAGTCGCTAACACATTGAGCCACTCCAGCACACGCGTGCGCCCCAAAGTACACTCTGCCATGTGTTCTCCATTAACAGCCTGACCGGAGGCCTGGGAGTTTGGCGGCCCCCCCGTTGGTCTGCTGGGAGCAGGTGGCTTCTAACCCTCTTATGACACAGAGCGCGTGTGTGTGTGCGTGTGTGCGTGTGTGTGCGTGTGTGTGTGTGTGTGTGTGTGTGTGTGTGTGTGTGTGCTCTCTCCCCAGTGCACAGCCCCCCCGCCGGCAGTCCGGAGCGCCCCACGGTGGCCGTGTCCCCCCTGCGGCCCCAGGGCTCGTCCCCCTCGCGCTCCCCCGCTCAGTCGGGCCGGCCCCACTCCATGGTGTCCCCGGGCCCCTCGCCGCTGTCCTCCCCGGCCGCGCGGCCGCTCCTCCCCTTTTCCTCGCCGCTCTCCTGCCTCACCCCGCCCAACGCCACGGCGGCGCACCTCAACGGCGAGGCGGCCCATCCGCTGCACCCCTCGCCGCCGGGCCCCTCCCACAGCAACGGGCACAGCGCCGCGGCCCCTAAAGCCGAGAAGGTGAGTGCGTGTCCTCCTCCTCCTCCTCTTCCTCTCCCGTTCACGTGTTGTACGAGCCGGGCCGAGCCGCGGCTTTCCTCGTGGAGCCGGTCTCCCCGTCCGTTTGGCCGTGGGCCCGGGGTCTCTCCTCACGGCCGGCCTAAAATAGAACCGTGTTGCGCTGCTAAAGGTCAGCCCGCTAAGTGGGGGCTGGAGTGGTTACCACAGAGAGAGAGAGAGAGAGAGAGAGAGAGAGAGCAGCGCCCGGAGCCACGGTCCTCTCCCCCTCGCGTGGTCCGGCAGGCGGGCAGTGGTAGACAGCCCTAACTCAGCCCCCCTGGCCGCTGTCCTCCTGTGGGACTCTGGAGCCGTGTAACCGTAGGGGGGGGGGGGGGGGGGTGTGTGACAGTGACGGATGGCGCGGGCCCACGCACGTCCTCTCTGTCTGTCTGGGCTATCATCTGCTGCCACGGCGACTGCCGCCGAGCGACAACAGAGAGAGGAGGAGATAAAGGAGAGGGCTAGAGAGAGTGTGTGGGGGGGGGGGGTAAAGGGGGTGAGGAACGAGGCAGACGATAAAGCCAAATAGAGAAAGAAGACTTCAACAGGGAGAAACAGAGACGAGAAGCAAAAAGAACAGCAGAAAGAAAGAAAGATAGAAAGAAAGTGAGACGAGAGAGCGAGCGAGAGAGGAGAGAGGGATACATTGAGGCAGACAGAGGAGAGGGAGATAGAGAGGGAGATAGAGAGGGCGAGCTCCGGTCACAGTTGATGCACTAGGCTGGGCCTCATTGGCTGTGGAGCATCACAGTCACACACACTTCCAGGAGCCTCCAGGGCCAGCGCTGACTCCCTGAGACACACACACTCAGAGACATGGGAGATCAACTCTGATAGCTGGCACTCCATATCTCTCACACACACACGCTCACACTCTTTCTATCTCTCTCACACACACTCTCTCACACACACTCTCTCTCTCTCTCTCACACACACTCTCTCACACACACTCTCTCTCTCTCTCTCACACACACACTCTCACACACACGCTCTCTCTCGCACACACGCTCAACACACTAGCACGTTCATCATCCCCCCATCTCGCTGTCCTGTCACACTCTGACTGTCTCTGGCTTTCTCCCTCGTCAGCTGCAGTGTCAGAAGTTCCTGTCTTTCCATGTCCGACTGGCTGACTGACTGTCTAACTGACTGACTGACTGTCTGGCTGACTGACTGTCTAACTGACTGACTGACTGACTCACTGTCCGGCTGACTGACTGACTGACAGACTGACTGAATGTCTAACCGACTGACTGACTGACTGACTCACTGTCTGACTGACTGACTGACTGACTGACTGACTGACTGAATGTCTAACACTGGCTGACTGACTGACTGACTAAATGTCTATCTGACTGACTGACTGACTGAATGTGTATCTGACTGGCTGACTGAATGTGTAACTGACTGACTGACTCACTGACTAAATGTCTATCTGACTGACTGACTGACTGAATGTGTATCTGACTGACTGACTGACTGACTGACTGAATGTCTAACTGACTGACTGACTGGCTGACTGAATGTCTTACTGACTGACTGACTGACTGACTGAATGTCTAACTGACTGACTGACTGACTGGCTGGCTGACTGAATGTCTAACTGACTGACTGACTGGCTGACTGAATGTCTAACTGACTAACTGACTGACTGACTGACTGAATGGCTGACTGAATGTCTTACTGACTGACTGACTGACTGATGGACTGAATGTCTATCTGACTGACTGACTGACTGACTGGCTGACGGAACGTCTAACGGACTGTTTGACTAACAGGCTTTCTAACTGACTGTCTAACTTTCTAAGTGTCTATCCGTCTGTCCGTCTGTCTGTCTGACTGACTGATACCTGAGGGTTTTGCCTACTGACCACCCCCTCTCAGCCTGTCAGTGTGGGCACGCTCCAAATGGCTTTGCCCGTGCCCGGTGACATTAGCCAATCCTGAGACTCCATAGCCAGTCTCTCGTTTGTACTGTCTGTTCCTCTCTCGGTGCAGTTCTGCCTTCCGGCTCTCTGATGACTGGTTCTATGGCTGCGTCAATACAGCTGCCCCGCTCGACAACAGACGCTGTTGTATTGCCCTTCTGGTGTTGTTGTTTTATGAAGTTTGCGTGCGTGTACTGCTCTCTGTAACGTCATGAACAAACTGCTAGTGCCCCGCTGATTGGTGAACTGATTGGTCTGGCCATGAAAGGACATCTTGAAGTGTGCATCCTGTGTCTGAGTGGGAGACAGGTAGAGAGAGAGAGAGAGAGAGAGAGAGAGAGAGAGAGAGAGAGAGAGAGAGAGAAAAAAGAGAGGGGTAGAGAGAAATAGGGAGAGGGAGAGGGGGAGGGGATGGAGATGGATGGAGCGAGAGAAACGGACAAAGTCACAGGAAATGACTGGGCTTGAATGGATGGAGGAGGCGAGGGATATGAAAGGCTTTTTGCATAGTCAGTCAGTCAGTCAGTCAGTCAGTCAGGTAAAGGCTATGCTGCTTCCTGCTGATTATGCAATAATAATCGACTCTGACTCAACCTCACTTTCTCACCTTTACACACTCACACACACACACACACACACACACACACACACACACACACACACACACACACACACACACACACACACACACACACCGAGGCAAAGGAGCAGTTTACATGATGTCACTTTGGTGTTCCCGGGCAAGTAGAAGGCGCATCTGTGTTCGTGGTGGGGCTGACTCACCACTGGTGCTCTACTGCCACTGAGTGGTTGGAGATGGAACTGCACCTTGAGGACTCATGATCTCAACGTATATTGATATCCACCCTCCAGCTATCCAGTCATTTCAAGTAGTCACACACACCCACACACACGTACACACTTAATCATTTCATACTTTCCCTCTGTCCACTCTTTTTCTCTATTTCTCTATTCTCTATGTCCCCCCCCCCCGTCTGTCTCTCTCTCACACACACACACACACACACAGCTGTGTTGCTTCATTGAGTCCGTGCGTTGAATCTCACAGCCAGCGCTCACAGTAAGCTCTTAAGCCTCTGAATGACCACAGAGCCAATGATTATTCGTTCCCTCTTCTGTCCATCCTTCCATCTCTCCTTCCCATCGCTCCGTCCATGTCCAGAAAGAAAAGAAGGCGGGCGGTCTGCTCAAACTCCTCTCGGGGGCGGCCGCCAAAAAGAAGTCTCGCTCCCCTCCCTCCTCGCCGCCCACCCATGACCCCCGCTCTCCCTCCGGCGCCA
>JAPMUY010006898.1:15000-45000 GCA_026901105.3 Galaxias olidus | reverse complement strand
ACCCACACACACACACACACACACACACACACACACACACTTAAAAGCCCTTATGGAAGCATGTGACAAAACATGTTCGGCACACATGCAAACAAATAGAATAGCAAGCACAATACGTTTATACACACAGACAGAATTACGGCCACACAAGCAAAACACACATACACACAAACGCAAAGCAAGCTACCACCCAGCCACACCACCTCAACAGGCCCTTCCAGGACAGCTTTGGGAGGGGTCCTTCATCCGAATCATCATCCGATGGCGACGTCGTCAGGCGCACGCTTTTCAGGAGTGCTGACTGCGCTCGGCAAAGACAGGAACAGCTCATCTTTTTTTTTTTACCTTTGACCTTCCTCGTAGACTTTTTGGCCGTTCCCAAGAGCAGCTGTGACACAGCCGGGGGTCACTAGATAAACACCTGGGCAATGTCTAGGAGACAAACTAAGGTCAGCGTGTCGAGGTCGTACACAGCAGTGGGGGGAAATGGCCGACCCTCTGTACACTGCCTTGTCCGAGAGCATCACCGTGACAACCGCTGTCCAGTTTTGGTGCTCCTCCTCTTCTTCTACTTCTTCTGTGCTCCCCCAGGATGGGTGTTTTGGTATATCGCTTCAGTGTGTGCAGTCTGCTTTGTGAATTTCTACGTCCTGAATGTGGGAAACCAGCCTCACCTAAACTTGTTTGTACTTCTCTATCTCTGCCCTGCTGGTAATTGACAGCCGTCAGCGCTTCACTAACTCCTGTGTGTGTGTGTGTGTGTGTGTGTGTGTGTGTGTGTGTGTGTGTGTGTGTGTGTGTGTGTGTGTGTGTGTGTGTGTGTGCGTGCGTGTATGTGCGTGCATGCGTGCGTGCAAGCGTGCTTGCGCGTGTGTTTGTAGCAGCTGGTGCATAATACCTTTCCTGGCAGCAGCCCTTCAAACCAAGGAAACCAGCAGATTCAAAAATGTGTGTTGTGTGCGAGACCGTGTGTGTGTGTCTGTGTGTGTGAGTGAGATCAGCAATGTTAAAATACCAGCCATGTGGCAGCTTAATAATGTAGAGAGAAAGTAAAAGAGTTTACACAACACACATGGTAAAACGATTGATCATGGCCGTTCCCCCGTTGGTTAAGCACAGAGATAAAACATTCTCATTAGCATGTAGAGAAAACGTTCTCGTTGGCTAAGCACAGAGAGACAACATTCTCATTAGCATGCGGAGAAAACGTTCTGGTTGGCGAAGCACAGAGACAACATTTGGGTAAGCACATACAATACAGGAAATACTTTCTCATTGGTTATTCAAAGACAGGAACATCTTTCTCATTGGTTAAGCACAGCCAGGAAATACTTTGTCATTCGATAAAAAGAGACAGGAATATGTTTATTTAATGAACAAAGCACGGATTGCTGACAAACGTTTCCTGGACTGGACAGAGTTTTTCATTAGCTAAGCTTAGAAACTTGAGATATTTTCATTGGCTAAGCACAGATAGGTAAGCCATTGCTATTGGCTAAGCACACATAGGTGAGACATTTTCATTGGCTAAAACAGAGAGGTGAGACATTGTCATTGATTCAGCACAGATAGGCAAGCCATTGTCATTGGCTAAGCACAGATAAGTGAGAAAAGCACAGAATGTCTGAATGTCAGAGCTTTTGTCAGTGCGTCTGAAGCCCTTTTCACACTGTGGCACCGACCTGTATCTGTACTGTCTCGGCCCAGATCTAACTTGTTGAAGCTCCTATTCGTGGGGAAGCCTGTACTCTTAAAGATATTCATCAGTACGTTTCTAAAATGTCACTAAACACAAAACTGTTCTGAGGGCTTGGAAAACTAGGAAAGAATTATAAAACATTTTGTCCGACAGCAGATCAATATCTCTAGAAGTGCAGTACGTATTGTGACCGGTAATGTAATATTATTTAGATTACACAGATGTTGATGACCAACGCAGTATTGGTATATAATGTTTTAATTCCTATTTTCAGACAATATTTAGAGACAACGATGACGCTGTATTTAATCGTAAGCGGTCACAAATGCTCAGGCAGTCATAATTGTGTACAAATGATAAAGAACCGTAGATGATTACGGTGCTATATTGCTCCTAAGCAGATCAGGGCCAGTTAGGTCATTATTTGTTTGGCCCCACAGTGTGAACAAACTCAATTTCAGACCAGGGACATCCGGCTGTGAAACAGGGGCAGGTAGGCTGTCGACTGACTGGAGCAACAGCAGGCAGTGCAGCGTGGGTAATCCCGTGTGTCTGAACCGACAGATGAAGTGAGAACCTGATAGATTAAGATAGAGATTAAGAGTTTACCATAAGGCCTAGAGCAATAGCACACAAGAAAATACCCAGATCCACAACAAGGGTTGAGCACAACTTTATTCAGGCATACGGACTGCAAACACCTAGTGCAAAAACACACCCACACACAGACAAACGCCCACCCACAAACAATCAGACGAACGCATACACACAAGCTAACACATACACAAAAACAAACCCATACACACAAGTATACAGTCACACAAACACATACACGCGACTTTCACATGGATGCACGTGCAAACTGTTGACACAACACTTGAAGCAAGAACGTTTTAGAAAAGTCCACATGCACACACAGACAGACACAAGAGCTCATCAGACACTGCAACGGGTAACCAGCTCAGTGGTATGGTGACTAAACGCAGACTTCTTGACTTCATAGGAAAACTAAACCACTCTTTGCAGAAACACGATGTAGACTTATATTTATGCTTGTTTACTAGATATTCAATATGAAACTGAAAACCTAACTACTAAACCAATTTGACCCAACCAAACATATTTACAACTCACAGGGAGGGCCCATTCTCTCAGAGTGGTTAATGTAAAGTACACAACTTGGATTTTAGAGATTTAATATACGCTTTCAAAGGTGGAGAAAAGTTTCCCCTCCTTAGGTTTGCTACCTTTGCCCTTCATTCGTAAAACACAACAAGATGATCTCAAATAATTTCATTCAGTTCATGGAGGCAGCCATCTTTGTTGATCACTACCTGTTGTTCCTATGGATACGATTTATTCCGAATGGGATGGACGAGGAAATGAACCGACCTGCGTTGGTGACTCTGAGAAGTCACAGGTCAAAAGGGTCGGTTCAGCATGGACGATATCTCTTATGCCAATAGGCCAGGACTGGTATGGTTTACATGATTGCAACAACGGGAAAAAAGTATATATATATAAATATATATGAAAATATATATTGTGCAGAATATTTATAGGCCTTTGGTGCCGTTTTGAGTCCCGCTCCGCGCTGGCGGCGCCCAGCGTACTCTACCATGTGATCCTGATACATTGTCTTGTACTAATGACTCGTGGTATGTCGGTCGGTTGGTTTTTCATGTCAAGTGCATTTTTCGCAAATAAATGCCTTTGTTTTCAAAATGAACTCACCTGTCTCTGGGTCTTTGTAATTCTGTGCACCATTCGCATCGCCACCGAAAGACACGGAGACCGCCTGTTGAATAGCGAAGAAAAATCCCTCCCTTTCGACCTACGGCCTATCACGGTCCATCCTTCCATTACTCCTTTTTTTTCTCCTACTTCGTTTCTTTACTTCTCTCCTCTTTCTCTTTCCGCCTCCCTCCCTTTTCCTCTGCTTGTGTTTCGACCCCGGTGTGAGGGGGGACTGGGTGTGTAATTTTGTAATTTCGCCATGCCCCCCCCCCCCCCCCCCACAGCTCCTAAATGACAACCTCATCTCTCTGGCTGTCCATGCTGTCATACTGGAGGGATCACACCAGAGCCTGTCTGCCTGTCACCTGGAATCACCTCCATTTGCATTTAGAGTGGCTTGGGGGTGTGTGTGTGTGTGTGTGTGTTGTTGGTGAGAAAAGAGAGCGAGGAAGACGGATAGAGAGGGAGACGAGAAGACGGCGCGTGTATGCAGAGACTGACAGCTATCTCTGGCTGAGCGTTAAGTGTACACGGCGCGCGCTACTTCAATGTCACTGGACAAACTCGAGTCAATATATGCAAGCCTGGCGAGCGCCGAGGCAAGCGGGCGCTTAGATAGAAGCGATTCTGGCTTTAAGAGATATAGCGAGTCCCCAGGAAACCAATCAACGACACACCGCATTACCGCGCGCACACTTACTACCTCTCCAAAGCCTTCCGCCCTCTCTTTTCCATTCACACGGCACATCTGCTATGTCTCTTTTCCCCCACACGCATAAACGCATCGTCATTCCAAGCCCAGGGATGGGCCCTCTTCCAGGTCTGTCTCCTGGGTGCAGAGAACCTTTAGACCTTAAGCCTCTCTCTCTCGGTATCTCCAACCACCCTAACCGTCAGCTGTTCCGTGGCTGCGGGTATCGATCCGAAGTCCTCCGCACCAGCTGGCCACTGTCCAGACACGCCTGGCTGGCAGCCAGCTCCCTGACAACCTTGGATGGGGCTGTGTGTGTGTGTGTGTGTGTGTGTGTGTGAGAAGATGAAGGGCCACGAGCCACAGGTGAACGTCACTGCAGATAACAGCCTCTTTACTTTACACAGGTAGTGTCATACCTCTTTCAATCAAACCAACATGTATCGTGGTCCTTACGCAGAAGACACAAACCTGCTCATTGGGATAATGTCACTCCCCTCTCATATATTTGTTTTAACACAAATGATGCTTAATTACAGCAATGAAATGCCACTTTGAGCCAGAAGAGGCTGTTGCTTTCCTCAGCATTTTAGTCCGTCTACTTAATTCCAAGGTCACTGAAATTCTATTTTAATGATATGACTGACGCGTTTGAATCAAGGTAATTGGATTTAGATTTTTTTTTATTTTTATGATATGACGCATCTGAATCAATGAATCCCTGCTTCATGGCTGTCACTTGGTGCCCTCAGGCGGCGGAGACGAGCATTGCCTGGGCTTCCCCACATTCCTCTATCCCACAAACGCTTTCGGAGAAAGCGGCATTTATCCTCCCCACCAAAGAATCCAGTTACTTCACAACTCCGCTAAAACGAGGACATGGAGTTTGATATTGACTGACACTCACTGGCCCCTGGTTTGCTCACAGACAAGAGAACGCCGACACATGATCATGACAAAATACAAATGTTTATTTAGAGTTTAGAAAAACAAAAGCTCCCCGATAATACTGTTTTTTTCGAGACAGGCTATTATAAATCGAGTGATATAAAAACAAAAGCGCTGACATCAGTCCGCCGCGGCGGGGCAGGTGGTTTCCTGTCGGCCTGCGTGGACCGAGGTTCAGCTGCTGCTGAGTACTGTTAAACAACCACGCGGAAGGCACAGGCGCGCTATGGAGCACTAGTGTTTGAGTTCAGGACCGCGTGGAAATCCCCCAGGAGAGAATGTTACGTGGCAGTGTTGGTTAGCGGGTCAACCCTTTAGACTGGGATCGAGGGGGAGGAATGACTCCCAGACGCAGACAGGTGATTAAAACTATGGAGCTGCAGTACCGACTGTATTTCAAGCATAGACGTAGGATGAGTAGACCGGACCTGACGCCACGCCATCCCCACCACCCCCGGTGGCAGAGGGAGAGTTTGTTCTCAGCCGTGCTGTTATAAATACGTCAGCCCAAAGGGCCATTGTGCCGGGCTCAGTGTCTGCTCCTCTCGCTCCGTTGTGTTAAAACCACAAGGATCATGAACAAAACAAAAACAGATCTGAAGGTACAGGATGGGGCTAAGCAACATGGCCGAACAACGTCCACCCACTCTAATAGCAGCCAAGATGAACATGTTGCATTGATGTAACGCTGGCTTTTCGAATCAGAACCAACTCAGAGGTGATTAAAGAATGGAACAAACTAGTATAAAGATATGAAATAAAAAACCAACACAAAGAAACATAACATAACATCTAAATGCTGGTACCCAACATAAAAACAAACCTCAGCTCATAGTTCCTAGACAAGGGACAGTGTGATTTGAGTCGTGTTAACAGGTTATATATGCAGAACTAAATTGCTGTAGGGCAAGCTATTGTAAATGAATATTGCACCATTACCATGTCTGTAAAAGAGAGCTAGAGGGCCGTCTTTAACTGAACGTAGTTCACTTCTCCGTGACAGAAAAACAACATGCCATATATAAAAAGGTTCAAAAATATATATATAAAATGGATACATTTAGAAAACAAAAACAAACTAAAATAGGAAATATATAAATCGCACAACTAACATAATGACATAAAATGGTCTCGGGATCCTTGGCGTTTTAGACGCCGTGACGTTACGTAAAGCGGGAAGGGGGACTTTGGTTTGGACTGACACAAATGCACTGGCCCCTGGTGTGTGGAGATCACTTCCTGGTTAGTGTTACAGACTGGCCAACGAGGGCAGAGGACCGGGCGCCGTCTATTTTTTTGGAGAGTAGTCCCACTGGATATTTACATGAACCCGGAGCTGAAACAGAAAACAAAGGATTTGGGGTGAGATAACTCTAGAACAAAGGCAACAAAGGTGCTGATGGTTACCTGAGACGAAACTATATAACACTGCTCTTAATAGTAAAAGGTCTAAAGAAAACACCATTCCCAGATTGACAAAAACATAAATAAAACAATATTTGATAGATATTAATGTCAGCTAGGCAACCATTGGGCATTGTTACACAGTCTAGTCATGTGTGAGCGTGTCAGTATGTGTATGTGTAATGTGTAAATGTGAGTGTGTGTAGGCGAGTGTGTATGTGTAATGTGTAAATGTGAGTGAGTGAGTAGGCGAGTGTGTATGTGTAATGTGTAAATGTGAGTGTGAGTGAGTGAGTGGAGGCGAGTGTGTATGTGTAGTGTGTGTATGCGAGCGTGTGTATGTGTAGTGTGTAAATGTATATGTAGTGTGTGTGTGTAGTGTGTCTATGTGTAGTGTGTGTATGTGTAGTGTGTAAATGTATGTGTAGTGTGTGTGTGTGTGTGTATGTGTAGTGTGTGTACGTGTAGTGTGTGTATGTGTAGTGTAGTGTGTTGTGTGTATGTGTAGTGTGTTTACGTGTAGTGTGTTGTGTGTAGTGTGTAGTGTGTATGTGTAGTGTGTGTACGTGTAGTGTGTGTACGTGTAGTGTGTTGTGTGTACGTGTAGTGTGTGTGTGTATGTGTGTGTGTGTACGTGTTGTGTGTGTGTGTATGTGTAGTGTGTGTATGTATAGTGTGTATGTGTGTTGTGTGTAGTGTGTTGTGTGTGTGTGTAGTGTGTGTACGTGTAGTGTGTGTACGTGTAGTGTGTTGTGTGTACGTGTAGTGTGTGTGTATGTGTAGTGTGTGTACGTGTAGTGTAGTGTGTGTATGTGTAGTGTGTGTATGTATAGTGTGTATGTGTGTTGTGTGTAGTGTGTGTACGTGTAGTGTGTTGTGTGTCTGTGTAGTGTGTAGTGTGTTGTGTGTATGTGTAGTGTGTGTACGTGTAGTGTGTTGTGTGTCTGTGTAGTGTGTGTGTCTCACTTCTTGCGGTCCTTGTCCTTCTTGCCGTTGAGGTTCTGGGCCTGCAGGAGCTGGGCGGCGGCCCGTCTCTTGCTGAAGGTGCTCTGCTCCTCCTCCAGGGCCCTCCTCTTCTCCTCCAGCGTGCTCTTCTCATCGGCGTGGAGGCGCTTCAGCTGCTCAAAGCGGCCCTGGAGCTGTGGACGAGACGCAAACGCACACACACACGAACACACACAGACACCATCAAGGGTAAGCGGTCAGGCAGCTGTTGAAGACATGGATCAAACTCCAAGATCTGACTGTGAGTGAACGAGAGTGTGTCAAACTAAAAGGGAAGACAAGAGATTGGCACAGACAGAGAGAGGGAGAGAGAGAGAGAGAGAGAGAGAGGAGTCAGAGGATGACTGAGTGTGGCTGCTCACCTCTCTCTCTGCCTCTTTGAGCTCGGCCTCCTTCTCCTTGACTCTCTGGACAAACATCTGCCTCATCTCCTCCTCTCTCCGCTGCAGGTCCCCCAGGAACTCCTGACGCTTAGTCTCATAGGTCTGCTGCAGGCTAGGGACACACACACTCACAGGGTTTACTCGTGTTCAGATTACAAGTTTACACCAAAAGACATGCACAGCAGATTAACCTGTCAAGCGAATTTGTGCGCTCCGATGTTGACGAAGCGTGTGTGTGTGTGTGTGTGTGTGTGTGTGTGTACCTGACAGGCTTGCACTCAGGGTCCGTGTCCCTGAAGCCCATCTCCTCCAGCTTGCAGCGGCGGTAGAGCTCGTAGTGGCGGGTGTGGGTCTGCTCCCTCAGGTCCTCCATGTTCACACAGATCAGCATCTCCCGCAGCTTCACAAAGTCACAGTGGCTCTCGTTCTCCACTGCGCGCGTGCACACACACACACACACACGCACGCACACACACACACGCGCACACAGTCAGTCAGTAGTGCACCCAGCTGTCACTCACTCACTCACTCACTCACTCACTCACTCACTCACTCACTCACTCACTCAGAGACAGACAGACGTCCTACCTTGCACTACGCCCCAGGGGTACTGGCGGGCCTTCACCATCTTGTTGCCCACATTCACCTCCTCGGTGCTGCCCACCACGGCGAACGGCAGGTGACCCTGAGCACCCACACGGAACAGACACGCGCGGTCGTTTAGCGTGCCGTCTGCCCGAGGGATACACGGCGTGTGTGTGTGTGTGTGTGTGTGTGTGTGTGTGTGTGTGGTGCAGGCTCACGTTCATGCTGGTGTTGACCTTGGCCACGGTCTCGTCGTCGATGGGGAACTGGTAGATCTGCACCCCGTTGCTCACCAGCTCGCTCATGATCTTGATCTTGAACTTGTGCAGCTCGCTCTTGCTGATGGTGTCGGCCTTGGCGATCACCGGGATGATGTTGACCTGCAGCCACAGGCAGGGACCCACACCCCTCTGTCTTTAGACTCAACCCTCAGACCGTTTAGCTTGGGATATCCATTCCTGAAGCATTATATTTCAAATGTTTAAGTGCTACTAGGGCCTGGTGTTTTGTTCTAAAGGCCTGGGAGTAAGAAAACAGTGACCTGGGTCTGCTTTCTCCAAATGACAAATAGCCTAGAAGAAACTGGCTGTGTTTTTAGTCACAGGGACATATCTGATCATGGCCAGACTGGAGCCAGCGGAACCCCCCCCCCCCCCCACACACACACACACACACACACACACACACACACACACACACACACACACACACACACACACACACACACACACACTGCAGCTGTAATCTAGAGGGGGACGAGTGGCCCAACCATCTATTGTGCTCTAGCTTTGCATTCCATTCCATTCCCCTGGCTGGCTGGCCTGTGTTTGTTTGTCACTGCAGCACAAGATGGGGAGGGGAGGAGTTAGAGAGAAACGGGTGAAAAGAAAAAGAGAGACAGAGAGAGAGAAATTGAGAAAGACTAAAAAAGAAAGACTTGAACAGAAAAAGATTAGAGAAATAAGAGGGGGTCGACAGAGAAAGGGAGGAACTGAGAAAAGGAGAGGCCAACATTGAGTGAGGGTGAGCTTCAGAGAGACGGAGGCATCGAAAAAGACAGATGAAGAGGGAAAAAAAAGAACGTGGAGGACCACACACAAACACACATCAGGACTCACACAAACACACACCAACTACAGGCCCACAGCTAAATACACGGCGTGCCACGGCTGAAGAGACAGAGGCAGCGGAGGGCCAGTGACAGAGGGCCTCTGTCTGAGTCAGTGCTGTAGTTTATAACACTGTATGTCTCTGTGTCCCTGTGTGGACCACCTCACAAAGGCCGAGCTGGACAGAGAGAGAGAGAGAGAGAGAGAGAGAGAGAGAGAGAGAGAGAGAGAGAGAGAGAGAGAGAGAGAGAGAGAGAGAGAGAGAGAGAGAGACTCCCCGGCATTCCATCACGCTTTCACCGCCATTTACATGCAAATCGCTCCGTTAGGCAATCGTACCCTCTCCGGAGCCCCCCCCCCACACACACACACATACACACACATACACACACACACACACACAGAGAGAGAGAGAGAGAGAGAAAGCAGGGTGACGAGCACAAACACATAGCGGAAGACACACACGCGCACACGCACACACACACACACACACACAGTCAAACATCCACACGAGCGTACCAAAGAAGTGTGAGGGTGAGAGCGAGAGAGAGCCTGGGAAAAGCTGCACTGCCTTCCACCCAGAGAGGAGATTGGCTCTGTGCTGCTGGAGCTGGATTGGGCCTAGCTCCACGCAGACTTTAGAACAACATCCAACAATAACCGTGAAAACATCCTGCTCTAGGACTCCACCAAGACAGTCTACAGGGTCCACCATCACAGTCTAGCAGTAGTAGTGATTCATATCTAAATATGAAGGCTTGCAGGCATCGACATGGCAGACAGTTTCAACCAAGCCATCCAAGCCAATCACGTCTGAACTCCTGATCAAACAGATACGACGGCATGCCCATGTCAAGACACACACTTTCCCGGCACAAATGACCCATGTCCATAGATACAGTAAACCATAAGCACAGCAAAGCCCACAAACCTCTAACACACACACACACACACACACACACACACACACACACACACACACACACACACACACACACACACTCCCCGTAGGCATCTCACAAGCACACACGCAGACAGACAGACAGACAGACACGCAGACACGCAGACAGACAGACAGACAGACAGACAGACAGACAGACAGACAGACAGACAGACAGACAGACAGACAGACAGACACAGACAGACGTGGCGGTGAGGGTACCTTGCTGTCGAGCTTCTTCATGGTGACGAGGTCGAGGGACTTGAGGGAGTGTCCGGACGGGGAGATGAAGTAGAGGCAGGCGTGGACGCGCGAGTCGTGGTAGTTGTGCAGCGAGCGCTTGATCTTCAGCTCCTCCTGCAGGTAGGTCTCAAACTGACGGTCAATGTAGTCCACCACCGGCTGGTAGCTACCAGGAGAGACGAGAACAAGCCCCGTAGGTTTACATACACACACGATTGTGCTGTTGCTGTCAAAGGCCTGTCAACTGTACGGCATTGACTGTATTCTCCCTAACATTAATTAAACAACACTCCTGTATCCAGCAAAAACACAAATACTTATAACCACAGACGCCGATCTAAAGACCATGAAAACAAACTGAATTGCCCACATATGCACACGATGAAACCCAGGTGAAAACACGCACGCACGCACGCGCACGCACGCACACACACACCTGTCTTGTTTGTTCATCTGGTCCCCGAAGCCCACGGTGTTGACCACGGTGAGGCGGAGCCGCACGTTGCTCTCCTGCAGGTCGTAGGTCTGGGCGCGCAGCTTCACCTGCGGCTCAAAGTGGGACGCCTCAAAGTTCTCAAAGTTGGTGTTGAACAGCGTATCCATCAGGGTGGACTTACCGATCCCCGTCTCGCCTGGAGAGGGCAACAGAGGCGGGACACTCTTTACGGACAAACTCTCAAACGCACATTCTTTACAATAGAAAAAACAGACCACTTGTGTTAAGTGTGTGTATGTGTCATGGTACCTACCAATGCAGAGGATGTTGAAGCAGAAGCCCTGGCAGGTGGACTTGTTGACCAGCTGGTCTGGGAGGCTGTCAAAGCCCACATGACCCGATAAGGAAAGGGGCCGAGCGTTCTTATCCTGAAGAGCACGCAGACAGAGAAGTTAAGGAGTGGCATTCGGACAAAAAATGGTGGGGAGAGGAGGTTGTTTACTCTTACGACAGAGACGACAGAAAGATAACTCAAATGTTGACGAAAACAGAGAGTTGGCGCTAAATAGGAGGCTAGATCATTTTAACTTCAGATGTAAAATAGCTTAAATAGATTTAGATCAATATTACTTGCCCAGAGCAGACTGTAACTGAATAATATGGATTTATAAATAAGAAACAGGTCCAGAACTGACTTTATTTTTAAATATATATATATAAATCAAAAGTCAGATATTTTGTTAAGCTCTGGTCTTCCTTCACTCCAACCTGTTCTTCTTCTGCCAAGTTGCCTACCAGCTTTTCCTGACCCTATCTGATCTTGGATTTGTATTGTCTCTTCCTCAGAACTCTGTATTTCTAGGAGGTACATCTGGGGGCCCCACTCCCCAGTTGGGGGTGGGTGCCAGTCAAACAACGAAATGACACAAACAAAATCTTCTCACATCAACTACAAGTGGTGCTTTATTTGAACTGGTGACATAGAACATTTGCTAATATAGCTTGAAAACCTGCTACTTGAGTATCATCAAAAACATTCTATAAATTCTGAAAACTACAAATAACGTAACATTAAGGCTTAACAAAGCAATTTAGTCTGCTAACTTTAGCTAGCTAACTAGCAAAACCATTATAACCTGGCTTAATACCAGCTACGCCGCTAGACAGAAAGGGGAATGTACTTGCTATTAAAAGTTTGCCATTTTCAAATAATTCCTTCCAAATTATCTGGCTAGCTAATTACAAAGAATTCTAACAATATAAGTTATTAGCTATTTGATGAGTGTACCATGCTTTCTAAAGTTAGATAGTTTAAGTTAGCTAACGTTGGCTAACATGATTAGCGTTGCAGCAGGGAGGCACTCCCTGTCCTGTCAAATCCTTACATGTCTATCAAGAAAGTCAATCAAATACCAAGAAAATACCAACCAGCTGCCGAGCAACGTCGGAAGAAGCCATAGTTTTTGTTGAAATAAACTAATTTGGTTTCGAAATAATGAAAGTATAGTTAAAAAGGAGAGTTTTCACAGATTCCCTACTCCGTCCCGAAACTCACAGACAGCCAGCCAAACTGGGTCAATTCGCTAAACTTGACTAAACTATGCGATAGGAATTAGGTAAAACTGAAGTGTGTAACTCTTCTATATAACTCTTAAGCGCTATTTTGGGTAAACAGTTACTGCCAAAAAAAAATTACGAGCAATAAATACATCTATCAATTGCGTTGCAATTACTTTTTAAACTGTAAAGCATGAAACTATACAACTATTGGTTTGATAGGCCCCTTTCAGGGTAAAATGGTATGGCGAAAATCAGGATTTGCAAACAGTGTCATTTTGGCCCAGAAGGAGGCAGACCACTGAGTATTAGTCAATGAAGTCTCAGCTCCACAATGGCGGCATAGGAGGAACAGTTTCATTTGTTAAGCGAGGCGTTGCTAAGGGGCGTGTACGCTTGTTGTGCCCGCAAACTGCGACCCCTGTCTGCAATAATCCATACGACTAGCTTTGCTCCCCTGTTGGAGGAGAGAGAGGGGCTTAAAAGATGCTGATATCGGCCTGTTTTACTAAGCTGTCAACGCCGCAGCACAAATAAAGGGATGCATGGACCATCATATGGTAAATTTAAAAACTAAATAGTGTTTTCTTTTGCATAATTATCGTGATGGCGACCGAATGCACAGAACAAGCAGTGCTGGAGTTTTTAATCGCGAACGGAGGGAGGGTCAAGCATATGGAATTAATTGATCATTTTGAGTCAATATGGAAAAACGATTCTTCAATGGAAACGATGGATCGGGGAACTCTAAAACGCCTTGTCGACTGTGTAGCTTTGGTCAAACTAGAAAATGGTGTCAAATTCGTTTGCTTGAAAGACGAGTGTTTGGAACCAGTGATGCGCACGGGCTCGAATGGCCATGACGATGGGAAGTGCAATGGCAACGGTGAGTGTGATGGGGAGAGCCTGCTTTCGGAGCCGGACGGGGAAATCACAACCGCAGGTGACACCGAGAGGTGTTCTGTCGACATGGACGAGACGTCAGACACCGTCAATAGAAATGCCAGCGTTACAGACAATGTAACAGAAAAATACGCAAATGTAAATTCCACCAATGTTGCACTGGATAACGATGCGCACAAAACAGACAGTAATGAGCAGAAAGGCGTAACGGAGGAACCTGCTCCTCTCTCCCACAACAAGAAAAAGAGAGCCCCAGAGCCCCCGACCTCCTCAGGTGGAGGGGAAGTGAAGCTGAGAGACAGGCGGAGGAGGGAGTCTGCCCCCGCTATAGGTACAGAGTCTGCCCAGTTAAGGGGGGGTCGGAGGATCTCGAAGGGCTCTCAGCGAGCCCTGCTGTGCAGCGGCTTATCGGAGGACAGTGCCTGGGAGGGTCTGGAGCTCGGGGACGGGAGCACCCCAAAGGGAAGCCGCAGGAACTTCATAGAACTCATGATGAGCAGCTCTCCTCAGGTAAGTGCAACAAGCATCCCCACTCTACCTCTCTCTCTCTCTTTCTTCTGTTTTAATCTAACACTCGATAGCTAACAACCTCATAGATAGAGGTGTCTCTCCATGCTATTGTTCCCTCTAAAGGAGATCAAAAGCGCTCTTGTGCAGCTGTAAAATATGACTCATTGTGTTTCAAAAGGTTTATGGAACATTGTCAGAGACAGAGCAGCGTTGATATGCTTTGTATTTGGCCCATCTGAAATATTTCATTTGTTTGTTTGTTTGTGTCCAGGTGCGTCGGTCCATGATCCACCGGGGCTCGCGGCTCCGGGACTCGGTGCGGAGCGACAGCGACTCGGGCTCGCTCCTCTCGTCCTCGGCCGACGAGGACTGCACCTCGGTGACACTGGACCCCCTGGAGCATGAGTGGATGCTGTGCGCCTCGGACGGCCAGTGGGACAGCCTCCACCCTCTGCTCCTCCTGGAGCCCGGCCTGGTCTCCAAGAGGGACTTTGTCACGGGCTTCACCTGCCTCCACTGGGCCGCCAAGCTGGGCAACGCCGAGCTGCTGTCCCGGCTGGTGGCCTTCGCCAAGGACACCCAGGTACCGGTGGACGTGAACGGCAGGTCCAGCGCCGGCTACACCCCCCTGCACCTGGCCGCCATGCACGGACACACACAGGTAGGCTGGTCGTCGTTGCTAATAGTTGATGTTAAATTTGAGGTCCATTTGTAAGTTCAAGTCTATGACAGCTATTTCGAATTGGTAGCAGCTTTTCAGTCGGACATCAGGGATGGAGAGAAAGTCACCGTGTCAAGTATTGTACCGACACATAACTAATGCTTTTATTATTGTGCATGGGAAAGGTAGGGGGATGTTAGGCTTAGAGAAGATTGTGAGAGCAAGATCAGAATAACAGGGATTGTAGAGTTGCAACACTACTGTTCAGCCTTCTTATGAATATACTATGTTTAGATGCAATGCTTTCTTCAGGGATTCAAAGTTGTGTACTACTCATGTGGAAAAGTTTTACTCGTGAATGCGTTGGAAATATTGTTGTTGTAGTCATAATTCTTGCCTGGAATAGTGCCTTAGATTGGTAAATACTTGCAATATGTCATATTTCCACCACCTCCACTCTCAGCTCTGTAACAATACAATTACATTAGTAATGCTCTGCATAGCCTGATTTGCAGTTTGATTGGCAGGTGGTGCGCATGCTGCTGTCAGACTGGGAAGCCGACCCAGAAGCCAGGGACTACAGCGGGAGGCGGGCTATCCAATACCTGCCCCCTTCATTGGCCGCAGACCTTCAGGAAGTGGGCGTGGTCACCTCACCGTTGGCAGACACAGAGAGCACAGACGTGGGCAGCGTGGGCCGCTGGAGGTTACCCAGAGTGCTTCAGTCCAACCTCAACCCCCTGAGGCTCCTGAACCCTCAGGCCGAGGGCACGGGGGACGGGGGCGGAAGGTCAAAGGGCGTGTTCCGGAAGTCGTCGCTGAGCCGGCTGAACGCCAGGCTCCACCGCGGGCGCTGCCGCACCATCATCCACAGCATCTCGTTCCGGGAGTCCGGAGAGATGGAGAGGGGAGACAACCTCCCCGTCAGCCCGGTTAAAGCCCGACCGCTGTCCAACCTGTTTGGGTAAACCGAGACTTATCTGGGCTCTGGTTCACCTGGGTCTTGAAGTAAAATGGTGTTAATACACAGCTGAATATCTCCAACAGGAACTTTGAAGGGAGCTCTTATGTAAAAGGCCCTAGGAGAGGCTGTTTTTATTTCTGCAATGAAGATTTGTGCAATTTAGGTTTCAATCATGTAGGATTGGAAGGTGCTGATTGTTTTTGAATTGTATGTACATAATATGATTTTATGATGTCATTAATTTTGTAGGTGTTGTTTAAACTTCTAACCACAGAATTATTCTTCTACTTGTTGACCATCATCCTTTACTGCACTTGTCACTTTTATGAAGTTCGCATAACAAAATTGCAGATCTATTGCCTAAGTCGGGGATTAACTAAATGAACTTTAGTATTTTATGGCTCATATTTAGCTGCAGATGGTTTTAGAAAATGAGATACAGTTTAAATGACTATGCCTCTTCTTTGATGAAGTGATGTTAGTGACTAAGCGTACTTCATAAAGTACAACAGAAGGGGTCAGTGCGGTGTGTGTCCCCCACCCCCCCAGTGTATCCTATATATTTTTCACGTGGTTTGTTGACCTCATGTGGAGGTTTTCCAGTCAGAAGGTAGAGCGGTGGAGCGGGCTAGCCAAGGAATGAGACCTCGAGCGTCTTCGACTTCTACACCAGCACGGCTCGTCTCAGCTTCCACGCTCTATGACGGCTACGTACAGAAAGACGGGGCAAGCTCCCTGTCAAAGTCAACGTCATACCTCATAGGTAAACTCCTCTTGGGTCTCATGCTGAAGAGAGAGCCTTTCCTAATGTAATGGTCCTAAAAAAACATAATGTTAACACATTTACCTCATGTTCACTATCCCTAGCCTGCTCCACTGGCTTGAGATGTTGCTGCTTTGTAAACACCACTTGTTGTTGTTTTTGGTAGACATTAAGGGAATGATTTTGCATTTTCAATTGCATGTTCAGAAATGTGTGAGCCTTTTATGGTGTTGTTGTTCTGCTCCAATACTCACTGTTTTTGAGGATCTTTTTGATGCATCCTAGATGTTTTGAATGTTTGTATTTAATTCATGTCGGGCTTTAGTCGCCCATTCCGGGGATACGTCGTAAAACTTTGGTGGGCGCGTTTTGATATAGATCTTGATTTCACAGTTTGACCCGTTGTCACTTTTCTAGACGTTGAATGAACTAAAAGCTGTGCACACTGCCTGTCCTCTCCTAAATACGTGTCTGTCTTGTCTATCTATAATCTGTCTATCCGAGGGTAGTCTGTCTCATACTGTGAAGTGAAAACGTTGCATTCTTCATCGAAACGGTGCGGTCCCACTGAGCCATTTGTAGGGGTTTTTTCTCTCTGATTTCTAAATGTCCCTGTGCCTTTTGTGGATTGTCCCCCCACTTCTTCATCTGTCATCCCTACCAGTAGAATTTGGAATTAAAGCAGTTGTTTTCACATAATTATGGCATCATTACTGGCAATGCAATGCAAATGTATTGTATTTGCCTTCTTTCTTACTGGTACTGATTGTGATTAAAGGATAGAATATTTACTATTTGCTGAACACACTTTTGGGTGTGCAAATGTTTCTGTGTTTTACGTTATAACACACACACACACTCTCTCGCTCTCTTAACTCGCTCTCTCGCTCTCTCTCTTTCTCTCTCTCGCCTACCCTTACTGGGATCAAAGGACGTAGGTGCTATTTTAGCATATGAGTATGCATAGTGCTTCCTATCCAGCTTGGTGTTGTTAAATAATGGATGACCTTGGAATGGCCGTGGTGTTCCAGAGACACTTAGTGACACTGACACTAACCCCTTGCCCTGTATCTGCAGGCTGTTGTGTAACACTGCACCTGTTCTGTTTTCTACCTCTCTTTCTCCACAATGCACCTGTTACAGTCATCGCTGTGTGTGTATGTGTGTGTGTGTGTGTGTGTGCGTGCGTGCGTGCGTGCGTGCGTGTGTGTGCACCTAGTGCATTCATTAGTGTTTGATCATAGCAACGGTGTGGTCCCATCGGGGTCCTTCAACCTTGTTTTCATTGTCTTAGTCTGTCCCTGCATCTCTTTGTAGCCTCCTCTTGCCATAGTACTCTGTGATATTAATTCAAATATCATGGTAAAATCATGATCGGAATGAGATGTTATAATAACCTGTTCAACAAAAAACAATGCATTTTGGTGATCAATTTATTGGTCAGTTGTTAACAGGCCACAGAACAACAGCTCGTCTGTATTCAAGAGATGTGGTCAGAAATAAAAGGGGGTCAGCAATAGGGGATTCAACTACAAATGCTCAGATTGCCTCTGGCAGGGATTTTGCTGTGTGACTGAATGTTTAGCCAGACTGGGCAGAAAGGAGAGGACCACTGTCGCTTGCTGCACTGACCTACATACACAGTCAGAGGAAGAATGCCTATTATGTAAATTCCTTTGCCATCTTTTCAGCGAAACTGTGCCAACTTCATTTTGGCTGGAGGGGTTCCAACCCAGAGTTTTATTGCCCTCTTGTTTGCTTGCTCTCTGTCCAATTATATCTGGCAATTCATCATTCTCTCGCTCTCTCAAACACACACACACACACACACACACACACACCACACACACACACACACACACCATACAGAGCATAACCTTCTTTACTGCCAGGCTTCCTTTGGTAGCCAAAAGAGCCGTTTTTAGCCAGCTGCCAAGATCTTTTCGTAGAAAAACACGCAATTCAGAAGCAATTCACAGCCAGTTTGTGCCCAATTTAAAATGACGTGTGCAAAGCCGACAAATATCTAATATGAGTCAGAACAGCGAGCCTTAACACCCACGGTTTAGCTTTGATGCCAGGGGCTAGGATCATGCAAGAGTATGTGCTGCGCCCTAGTGGATGCAGTTTACACGGTATGCCACCAGAGGGCGACAACGGCTTTGTTCAGAAAATGAAACCGGACGTGCGTCAACAGGACCGTGTGTTGTTGCTAGCTTGCTAGCTTACGAGCGGACGTACTACCAGTACAACACAAAAACCTCCTTGGCTTGTGGAATAAACTAAGTGTTGTACTAAATGCAAGCAGTGAAAAGATTCCGGCGTGAATTGAACTTGCAGTTGAAGAACCGGCTTGGAAGAGTTGATTACCCTCTCCACACTCACGGTACGTTTGAAAGTACTACACTAACTATTGGTTTGACTGAGATACTCATGCGCTTGCTAACGTTGGTTAGCTACCAAAGTTAGCTAGCTAACATTAAGTAACCTGGATGAATTCCGGTTACTTCCGTGGGATCGATAGCTATTTAGCCAGGATACTACAACTCAAATATGAAATACATTGTGATACAGCTGTACGTGGCTAATTTGGTACTGTTCGCCCTGGTTTGAAGAAGCAGATTTAACGTAAATCAGGCATAGACAACGTTGCTTTGGCCTGTTGGCGGATACGTGTTGGCCATCCACAGATACTAAAATTGAATGTAGCTGTACAACCACCCGATATATGATTGCCAGTAACGATTCAGAGTTAACAGTCCCGTGGTCGTTTCTGTCTCTCCTTGCAGATTTTAAGATAGCCGGCCGGCCAGCCGACTTGTCACGATGACCACCATAGTCCATGACACCACCGAGGCGGTGTGCCTGTGTGAGGAGTACAACTTGTACCTGAAACCCATTGTCAAGGTGACGGTCAGCGTGGCCCTGCCGCAGCTCAAGCTACCCGGCAAGAGCATCTCCAACTGGGAGGTGATGGAGCGGGTAAAGGCGATGGTAGCCCCCGAGCAGTTCTCCGCCCTGCGCATCTCCAAGAGCACCATGGACTTCATCCGCTTCGAGGGGGAGGTGGAGAACAAGGGGGTGGTCAAGAGCCTACTGGCGCGCCTGGACGGCAAGACCATCAAGCTCAGCGGCTTCACCGACATACTGAAGGTGAGGGTGGAGCAGTTTGGGGCGTGCTGTTAGGTCAAAATGTTCCTGTCTTTAAATAGAAGCTTGGAAGAAAAAATCTGTTGATTCACAAAGTATGTAGCCTACATAATGGTGAAAGTTTGGGAAAAAATATAATATGTTAAATTAATATTTTATAATAGTTTTGGGGAAATGGTTTTAATGGTGTAGTTGTAGGCCCATTGCTTGTTTAGACTGAAAAGCCCCTTTGCTCTCCGTCTCCTCTCCCTCTGGCTCCAGGTGCGGGCGTTGGAGAACAAGATGGACTTCCCCACGCGCCACGACTGGGACTCCTTCTTCCGCGACGCCAAGGACATGAACGAGACGCTGCCCGGCGAGCGGCCCGACACCATCCACCTGGAGGGGCTGCCCTGCCGCTGGTTCACGCGGCGCGACGGCCAGCACCCCGAGCGGCCGCACGAGTCCGTGCTGCAGGCCGTCTTCCAGGGCTTCGGCCCCGTGCGGCAGGTGGACATCCCCATGCTGGACCCCTACCGCGAGGAGATGCTGGACAAGAACTTCAACACCTTCACCTTCGGCGGCCACCTCAACTTCGACGCCTACGTGCAGTTCCAGGAGTACGGCGGCTTCACCCGCGCCATGGACGCCCTGAGGGGCATGAAGCTGATGCTGAAGGGGGAGGACGGCAAGGCGGTGGCCTGCAACATCAAGGTATCTTAGACGGGGGGATTCCAGCACGCTTGTCATTTTTTTTTATGTCGACAGATCTATCGCCGTGCAGCTGCCGTTGCGTCATGTGTTTTTGCCGTATAGAAGGTAGCGTTGGAGAGGAAGTGTTGTCTAAAGCATTCCCCAGGGGATGGGTAGCAGTGGTCCGAGGGGCAGGTGGAGTGCGTTAGGTTAGGTTAGGTCAGATCTTCCTGGAGCTGTTTGCTGCGTTCCATGGGGTCACCATGGATTCCAGGTCCAGCCCCGGGATGGCTGATTGAGGCTCCGGCTGCGCTGTTAGGGGACGACTGACGGTAGATAGAAGTGTGCTACGGAGGGCGGCCTGTACACGGTAAGGGAAGACGGTAAATGATGACAGCGCTACGTGCAATCAGCTCAACGTAACAGGAGTCAAGTCCGTCTCTCCTCAGTCCCAGTGTCGGGGGTCTGCCCTTTTAAATGAAGGCTGACCCTTTGTGTGGCGGGGGCTTAAGGCCCTTTTAGTGAAATGAAAGCCGAGGCCGCAGCATTATCATTAGGAGGATCACTAGGAGAGGTGGGGAGACCCGTCGCCAGGCCTTTCCTCCCCAGAACAAAGGCTCTCATTCTAGATGAGGTGAGAGGTGGGAGGGAGGAGATGAGAGGAGAAAGGAGAACATCTGGTTGTGTAAGACAGCTTCCTGTTTTCCACTATTACCTCTGTAGACGTCTGGGGAAGGTTTTCCTACAGTACACTGCAAAGGCTGATTTATAAAGTGCCAGCAGCCCGCTAAGTGTGATGAAGTGGATAGCCGCGTCGTCACTCAGGCTAGCACAGACTCATCGCCCCGTACGTACACTGGCACACATCATTCAGTCACACAGGGTCCCTTCACTGCACATGTAGTCGACCGCCCTTATCACGTCTCCCCAGTAACCACACTACACTCAGCGTCCTACGCTCACCACACTATCAGCGGTAAACACGCCAACCGTCTGGGTATTCTGTTGTCCAACAGTCTTGGGTATGCGCATACAAACCAGTCAGACAGATGTTGTTGTGTTCATTGATACCTTTTATTGTCATTTCCTCACAGTCCACACAGTCAGGTAAAAGCCAAACGTTAACCACGTTAGCTTAAAAGCAGCAGCGCCCGAGGGGGTGTGTAAAGAAACTATGATGTCATCCAGAGAGTAGTGTTCTCACCTTGTAAAGGATGTAGGGATAGCCAATCAGTCCTTGGTAAATAAATAGCCCAGTCAGAACGCAGGCGGTAGCTGTGTTTGCCTATTTGTCCACCACCTTCAAGCCCTCTGGTACGAGTGTCTTCTACTAAGTGAGATCGCTCAGTCACCCAGTCTCCTTAATGGGACACTGTGTCTAATGCCCACTGTGTCCAGCGCTGGCAGGGATCAATGCCAGGGCTTTGGTTTAATCCTGGAGACCAGGCCAAAATCAATGAATACGTGTTTGATGCCTCGCTGTGTGTGTGTGTGTGTGTGTGTGTGTGTGTGTGTGTCTGTGTCTGTGTCTGTGTCTGTGTCTGTGTCTTGGTCAGGTGGCCTTTGACACCAACAAGCACCTGAGCGAGGCGGCGATGAAGAAGAGGCAGCAGGAGCGGCTGAAGCTGCAGGAGCTGGAGAGACAGAGGGAGGAGCAGAAGCGCAAGGAGAAGGAGGAGGAGGAGCGCCGCAAGGAGGAGGAGAGGTAGGAGGCCCGCTCACCCCCCAGCCCCCCCCCCCCCCCCTCTAGTCTCCCCCAGGGCCCTAACCTCACCTCTTACTGATCCCATGAACGTGACCAAAGAACACAGGGATAAACATGTCACTCTGTTGGATCACTGGAGATGGATCGCTGATGCCGTTCCGGCCTCTTGTAGATCTGCTCTTATAGATCTGCTCTTAAGGAAAGATAGGTAGAGTCCGATTCCGTTCTGTTCTGAGGTCAGAGAAAGGGTCCTAAACCCAGAGACTCACACAAACGTATGCCTCTCCTTACACGCCCTTAACAGGAAGCAGAAGGAGATGGAGGAGGAGGAGAAGGAGAGGAAGAAGGAGGAGCGCCTGCGCAAGCGGGAGCAGAAGGTGCGCGAGAGGGAGGAGAAGCGGAACCTGAAGAAGGTGAAGAAGAGGCGGGAGGAGGACCAGAAGCGTCTGCAGATGAAGATCGCCACAGAGGAGAGGAGGCTGCTGCTGGCCCAGCGCAACCTGGAGTCCATCCGGCTGATCGCCGAGCTGCTGGCCCGGGCCAAGGTGCGCGCGCACACGCCACGCACACACACGCACACGCACACACACAGTTTCTTACATATACATACATACACACACGCAGTCTCACAGACACGCACACACATATACACACACATGCAGTCTCACAGACATGCACAGTTTCTCACACACACACACACACACACACACATACATTCACTCAATCGCACATGCGCACATTCAGACACTCATACAAACACACAGAGATTCACAAGCACACATGCACTGACTCAAACTCTCTTACTCAAACATACACACACTCTGGCATACAGAAAAACACGTGCATGCGTACAATGTGTTTGACTGAGCTGCAGAGAAATGCTAGGATACACACCAAAGCACACCCTCACAATGACAGCTGCACGCACGCACGCACACACACACACACACACACACACACACACACACACAGCCTTCATAGCCTTCTCTTTTTCTTACACACCCGCTACAAGCCTTCACCAAAGTGTTGTGTTGACAGGTGACTACCATCCAGTCCTCACATAGCTGTTCTCTACTTCCTGCTGTATCTAACCAAAAACCCCCCACCCCCGCCTTGTCTTCTCCTCACTCCCTCCCTCCCGCTCCCTCCCTCCTTTCTGCCTGCCTGTCCGTCTCCTCCTCTTCCTCTCTCCAGGTGGTGAAGCAGCAGGAGGCCGAGCAGGAGCGTGCCGAGCGGGAGGCGCAGGAGCGGGAGGAGCAGGCCCGCCAGCAGGTGGAGCTGGCGCGCCTCCAGAGGCTGGAGGCCTGCCGGCGGAGGCAGGAGGAGGAGCTGCAGCGCGTGGAGACGGAGAAGGAGCGCGCCCTGGACCTCCAGCGGAAGGAGCGGGAGCTGAGGGAGCGCCTGCTGGGGAACCTGCTGAAGAAGACGTCGGGGGGCGCGGGCCACACGTCGCCCAGGGACGAGGCCTCCCCCCTGGGCAGCGACGCGGCCGTCCGGGGGGTCCTGGCTCCGGTCAACGGGCTGAAGGCGGAGGAGAGGCAGCCGTCGCGTTCGGGCGTCCGCTCCCGGCCCGCCGAGAAACGCCGGACGTCCGGGGGGAGGGAGGCGCGGAGGAGAGAAGGAGGCGGCGGGCGCGAGGAGGAGAACAGGAGAGCGGCGTGGCAGGGGGGCCGAGAGGGAAGCCGGAGGAGCAGCGAGACGGGGAGGCGCAGGAGGAGCAGCAGGTCGCACAGCCGCGAGAGGAGGCACCACTCGCGCAGCCGGAGGAGGAGCCACAGCAGGAGGCGCAGCCGCGAGAGGAGGAGCGACGGGCGGCGCGGCAGCCAGGGGCGGGGCCATGGCCGTCGCCGTGGCAGCCGGAGCTCCAGCCGGGACCGGAGCCAGAGCAGCAGTGGGAGGAGCCACAGCGGAGGGCGGAGCCGCCGGCACAGTCGCCATAGAGACGACAGCCAGAGCCGCTCCGGTAGCCACGGCGACAGGAGGTCCAGGCGTCGTAGCCGTAGCGGCAGCAGGGACAGGAGTCGCCCCCGGCGACACTAGGCACAACATTGACTTTGCGTTAGCTGTGAATTGATCTAGGTGACGTTAGCTTAGGTTATAATCAAACAAGGTGGAACTGTGTTTGTGCCCAAGGCTTACAGAGAACGTTGAGGTGTACTCAACAAATACCCATGCTGGACATCACACCAGCTGCTCTACTGCAGCACAAACACCCTGTGGTCCATCCAGAACCTGTCAGCATTTCAGAGGGACGTGAGCACCATTAGAACATTTTAATTATCATTTCAGTTTTACCAAAAGGGAGGGAATCTAGTTTGGTTTTATGTTTCCATTATTGACTGTGTTCGGTATTTGAGCCTTACTGAAAATGTTGGCACTTGTAGTTCTTTTGGAATCTAAAGACTACATGAAGGGTACCCTCCAACTCTCCATGCTTGCTGTCTCCCAGGTCATTAAATGGACAATGCAGCCAGTTCATCTTAATTAATTAATAATAATAATAATAAAAATAATAATAATTCCCAGGACCACATATTGATTTTAGTTTTCACCAGTTTTGACAGGAGGTTCAACGTGCTTAATGAAATGCGTGTTTCAATTACAGCTGTAAGGTTGAATAAATTTCCATAATTGTTGTGTCTACACTGTAGCTCAAATTACACCCTACTCCCAGAATAGTCACCGTAGTGGCTGAAGTGGGATTAGAGCGCTCCACGAGTGGCACTGCACCACAGTAGTAAAAGCAAAACAGAATCACCGTTTGATTTCCCCTCACTTAAATTAGTTGCATACAGGACTTAACATAGGATACGTATTGTCTAGCCTTACATAATGTGTGCCGACAGAGAGCTGTGCTTTTGTTCATATTTTACTACGAGTCCTTTTTGAGTGTGAAAATGCGTTGCTCCACGGCGCCCCTCCGCCGTCAGAACATCTCGGCCTGTTTGGTGTGCATTAGAACTGTGTTCGTTATTTTACCCTCTCTCCGGCATGCCTGGGACACGTTCAGTCAGGCTGGGGTTCTTTCGTTCGATTTTCAAAATAAAGGACTGTGACGTTCTCCTGTCTTGTCTTTTGTGTCGTTTTCCCCCACCCCTGGGTATGGACTGTTGTTTTTGGATTCTCTGAATCAATATCGACCCAAGGGTCTTTCTGTGTGGGCAACAGTGCTAACCACCGAGCCACCGTGGTGCCCCAACAGTGTTCTCCCCGTGTTTGCGTGGGTTTCCTCCCACAGTCCAAAAACATGCAGGTTAATTGGTGACTCTAAATTGTCCGTAGGTGTGAATGTGAGTGTGAGTTGTTGTCTGTCCCTATGTGTCGGCCCTGTGATAGACTGGTGACCTGTCCAGGGTGTACCCCGCCTCTCGCCCTGTGTCGGCTGGGATAGGCTCCAGCCCCCCCCCGCGACCCTGCATAGGATAAGCGGTATAGCTAATGGATGGATGGATGGATGAATCAATATCGCTGTGGATTTGCTCAGCGGCACACACACACACACACACACATCATCACCACCGTGCACCGCCTCGAGTGGAGCCGGGGGGAAATGGAGGGTTGGGTTTGAGAGACGTGTAATCAGAGGGGGATTGGATATGGGGTTCGAGGCTTTCGTCGGAGGAATTATCCAAACCCGTTCTCCTCGCCGCCGCCGATGTTTTGGAGTTGTTTCCCGCGTGTCCGTCGAGTGACGCTTCAGAATCACGGGCGGTCTGATTGGAGGACGCTCAAGCAGGTTGTTGAAATGAGAAACGCGTTGAGGTGTTGGGAGAATGAAATGGGAATGAGGCTGGGTGGCGTTCTAATGGTCTGAAAGGTTTCTGTTTCCTGTTGGTCACCCCTGACCTTGGCCGCAGTGGGGATGACCACAGAAAAGACCAAAGATGAACGCGGAAATCAGAGAGATTTAGAACGCCCGCCTGTCTGGCCGTCTGTCTGCCTGTATGTCTGAGGACTGAGAACAAGGCTCCAGTGTTTTGCTAGCTGCCGCTCTGTTCCCGTGGCTGAGCCCTGAGCTGTAATCGGGGTTAGGTGGCTGTAATCAGATTAGCCCACACTGTGCACCACTCACTGTTACACCAGTTGATTAGCTTGGTCTCCCTGGCAGGCTGGGACAGGAGCACCAGAACACCAGTATAAAACCAGGAGGAGCAGCAGGTTAGGGTTAGGGTTACACACCTTCCACTGGAGGGTCGATTCAGTCAGCGTGGGGACCACCATCCAACCACTTTGGGAGTAAGGGACTTCACTTTTTAGGACTATTTGGGGAACCGTCTTTGGTCGGAGGAGGACCTACCGTTGTTTTGCACGAAGAACCACTGAGGTTGTTAGAGTTTTATAAGACCGTACTTCTCTGAGAGTTCCATCACCAACCGGGGACCTTCACACACACACACACACACACATAGCTGACTTGTCTGTCTATGCGATGACTGACTCCTCAGGGACAACTCCATCAGAGGGAAGTAGTGGTCCTGTTGCCGTGGGTTACCCCAGGAAGATCCTGGACTACATGGAGGGCTTCCTCGTCTCCAAGGTAACGGACACATGGATGTACAAACGTAAGGTTGCGTCATGGATCGTTCATGACAGACGGCAAATATCGCATTACTTTAAATATGCTGAGAACGAATAAATACAGCAAATGCACCATCTACACCAACTATAACATCTTTAGATTACTGCTATTACATTTGAAATGGTTGTCACTGTTTGAAGCACCAACCTGTTGACCCAGCAGGGTTTGGTCTGAATACCAGTGTCCTGCCCAAACCAGTCTAGCTCGGCCCTAAGCATTGTGTGTGTCAGACTGGGGCCAGGCAGTGCTGTACTTTCCTAAGGTCCAGATCACGCCCACTGGCTTTGTGCGGCCGCTCGCTGTGAGTAGCCAGTCAGAGCCATGGAGTGACGATCATGGTCTGGGTTTACAGCGGCCTCTTGAACGTTACTACAACAGGAACATTTACTGATTGCCCTGAGAGCAGGATTGGGCACGTCTGTAGGGCTTATTTGATCTGACTAGAAAAGTCTTTACTTCAAATCAAACTCCCCTTCAGTAGCTTAATGTGGCACGGGCGTTGGTCCGAGCAGTATTTAAACCCAGGCAGTTGGAGGCAGTGGTTAGATTTTGGTCTGTTGGTTGATTGAATGATTTCCGAGCGTATCTTCTCCCCTCTGTTTTTCCTCCAAGACCCTGTTTGCGGCGTGCGAGCTGGGGGTCTTCGACCTGCTGCAGCGGTCACAGCGCCCCCTTAGCGCGGGGGAGGTAGCGCAGGCTCTAGGACTCAGCCTGGACGGCACTGAGAGGCTTCTGGCTGCCTGTGCTGGCCTGGAGCTGCTGTCGGCACAACACCACGACGGACAAAGTGATTCACACACACACACACACACACACACACACTTACACCACACACACTCACTCACTTTCTCAGCCATTCATACTCAAGCACACTTCCTACTTAGGGACTTAATCCTCTGTGTGCTTTGGAGTGCCTAACACTTGTGTCTAGCAGCGGGATACATATTTGTTGGACTGCACCTCTTATGAGCGTCGGGTGCAGAATAGCTCTGTTTCCTTGATCCCCCTTTGCAATATTAAACATACGGCACATCCACATGACACACACATGCTCACACACACATGCTCACACACACACTCACACACACATGCTCACACACACATGCTCACACACAATCGTGATTGCAATCAATTCCGGGGTGTTACGTCGCTTTCTCAAACAGCTTTATAAAGATAACCGCTCTCATCCTGTCTTTTTGTCACAAGATATGCCTCTCTCTCCCTTTCTCTCTCCTTCCCTCCGCCTAAATCCTCTCTCTCTCTCTCTCTCTCTCTCTCTCTCTCTCTCTCTCTCTCTCTCTCTCTCCACAGTGGTGTACCAGAACACAGAGCAGTCCAGCGTGTACCTGACCCAGTCCAGTCCGCTGTCCCTTTACCAGTCCATCCAGTACAGCTCCAGAACCATCTACCTGTGCTGGCACCACCTGGCCGACGCCGTCAGGTCCGCACTCCCCCTCCGCCCTCCATTCGTCGAGATAAAGCTGTGTTACACCACCTCCTATCCGATTCATGAATCATTCATCCATTTCCACCAGCCATTTAGGAAAGCCGTAAAAGTCCATCAGGGTTAGAGGAAGCCATCTAGTCTCACGTTAAGGCACGGCAGGCACAGGTTCAAGTCCACAGCGATCGTCTGTGTCTGGCCCGGCCCTGGGCTGGGACTCAGAATGCATAAGTGAGCTGATAAAGGGGCGATAAAGAAGGCCGTTCCAAACAGGGGGTCCCCGGGTCATGGTCGGGAGATGTCTCGGCGCAGATAGGAACGTGATAGATGGGACGGCAGGGACTTTCTGTGGCGACGGCCTTGGATCGCTGCAGCAGACCGGGGAATAGGAGCAATGTGTATTGAGCATGATCGAGGGTGTCATGTATCTCTCTCTCTTGCTCTCTCTCTCTCTGTCTCTCTCTCTCTCTCTCTCTCTCTCTTTCTCTCTCTCCCACACTGGCGGAGCGGTGGGATGATGACTATGAATACGCTTTTCCTTCCCTGAAGGTTGCTCCGGCAGTTGGGGATTGGCAGGAGGAGGAAGGGTCAGTGCTATCTCTTTCAATCCTGGAGGTTGAGGAGTTTGAGCACATGGGGAAAAATACATTATACCACACATGTGTTAAAGTGCTACACTTGCGCTCCCTGGCAGAAATGAAGGAGTCAAGGTGGGGTGAGTTATTTGGTTCGGATGCTTCCCCAAAGGGCTGCTGGCGGTCCTTATACAAGCCTCTTTTGGAGAAAAGGACAGCCGACCTCCAGTGGAGGATAACACATGGGGCAATAGCTACCAACAGACATCTGGCACACCTGGATCCAGCGAATGGGGAGGGGTGTTTGTTCTGTTCTGAACCAGAAACACTGTCGCATTTGTTTGTACAGTGTCGGAGCATAGTGGGGTTGTTTGAGCTACTAGGGAGGTGGTATGAGCGGCTTGGGGAGGTGTTTTCTTTTCCTTTGTTTATTTTTGGTCCAAGGTATTCTGTTAGAAAGAAGCAAGTGCATACAATGATCAATTACATTTCAGGCACGGCAAAAATTGACATCTGGAAAACCAGGAAGAAGCGGGCAGAAGGTCTATGCTCAGTAGACTCTGTTCAGATGTTGAAGGGACTGATGGCGTCCCGTCTCCGGGTTGAACATGCGTACTTTAAACTTGTGGACAATATGGACGGATTTATGTTGACATGGGGGCTGGGGGAGGTGCTTTGCACGGTGCATGAGGATGGCACTCTCATACTCACATTTTGATCAGCAGTCTGGTGGTTATTAGAAAGATCAAGCTGAGATTTTGAAAAACAGTTCCATGTTTCTGAAAGACTGTAAATAAACTGACAGTTTAAAAATAAAAAATCTCTCTCTCTCTCTCTCTCTCTCTCTCTCTCTCTCTCTCTCTCTCTCTCTCTCTCTCTGTCTCTCTGTGTAGGAAGAGCTAGTGCTATCCTTGTATGTCAACAGTATAAATGGTATGGTTTTGAGGCAGTGTTTGAGTGAATGACTTTTGGCAAATAAAAGTGTGGTTAAAATCAAATCTCTCTCTCTCTACGTGTCTATGTCTCTCTCTACATGTCTATGTCTCTCTCTCTCTCTCTCTCTCTACATGTCTATGTCTCTCTTTCTCTACATGTCTGTCTCTCTCTCTCTACATGTCTATGTCTCTCTTTCTTTCTCTACGTGTCTGTCTCTCTCTTTCTTTCTCTCTACGTGTCTATATATCTCTCTCTCTCTCTCTACGTGTCTATGTCTCTCTCTCTCTACGTGTCTATATCTCTCTCTCTCTCTCTCTCTCTCTCTGTCTCTCTCTCTCTCTCTACGTGTCTATGTCTCTCTCTCTCTCTTTCTCTACGTGTCTATGTCTCTCTCTCTCTCT
>JAPMUY010006898.1:0-10000 GCA_026901105.3 Galaxias olidus | reverse complement strand
TCGACCTCTCTTTGATTCCCCTTCTCTGGAACTCGAGCTATAGATCTGTACCAGGGAAACAAAGCTCAAGGCCAGGCAGTCTCCCATGGCACATACAAACACACACACACACACACGCACACACACAAACACACACACACACACACACAAACACACTGCCCTTTCTGCTGGCTGGGTTTGTTAATACTGTTGGAAATCCTTTGATCCTTTCTTCCGGCTCAGTGGCCCTCACTCTCCACATCAGTCGCTCAATCTCTCTTGTTTTATTCCTTCCCCTCCCTCTGTCCGCTCTCCTTTCTTTTCCTTCCTTTCTTCCCTTTGCCTTTCAATGTCTTATTCTACCGCGCTGGTGTGTATTCTCTCCCGATGGTTTCTCCCTCTACCCCCACCCCCTCTCTCTCTCTCCCTCTCGCTCTCTCTGTTCAGGCTGCAGTGGAGCGTTGGCTAAGCAATGCACGTTGGCGTACCCACAATGCACGGTGACCGTCTTTGACCTCCCGAAGGTGGTGCGCACGTCCAGAGAGCATTTCGTTACCGAGGACAACCAGCGAATAGGCTTCCATGAGGGTATGCAGCCCCTCTGCCCTGAACTGGCTGACCAGGCAATCTGTCCAATTACAAACATGAAACCCTCACAGCGCAATTTTTTTTGTTGTTAACGTTAACACTGTTCCTGTCTGCCTCTTTGTTTGTTTGTGTGTCTCTGTGGGTTACTGTGCTGCTGTGTGTGCCCGTGCTTTTATGTTTGTTTTCTCTGTTGGCCTGTATACATATACGTGTGTGTATGTATGTATGTGTGCGTGTTGTTGGTGGGTTTGTGTGTGTGTGAGTGTGTGTGTGTGTGTAGGGGACTTCTTTAAAGACCCATTGCCAAAGGCTGACCTCTACATTCTGGCCAGAATCCTTCATGATTGGACCGACGAGCGCTGCATTGAGCTCCTGACTAAAGCATATCAGTCCTGCACACCAGGTGAGTGTGAGAGTGTGTGAGAGTGTGAGTGTGAGAGTGCGTGTGTGTGTGTGTGTGTGATAGTGAGTGAGTGAGTGTGTTTGTTTGAGTGTGCATCGTTCTGTGTGCATGTGTGTTTGAATGCAGTTGTTTATTGGGCCTGTGTGTTTGTACAGTATGTGTCCGCCTCTGAGTGTGTGTGTGTGTGTGTGTGTGTGTGTGTGTGTGTGTGTGTGTGTGTGTGTGTGTGTGTGTGTGTGTGTACACATATATATATATATATGCCTGGGGTTCTGGGCCGGGAAATGAGATCTTTGATTGTTTCCCACCATGCAGCTGATCCTGCAGATACCTTAATTTTTCACTTTGATCAAAGACACAACTACACGTTTGTTCCCAGACTCACACACGCTCCCTCTCATTTCACATTATGTCTTTTATAGGCATCTCACTCACTCACACACACACACACACACACACACACACACACGCAAAACTCCATTCTCTCTTTTGCCCTTTCTCATCTTTTTACCCAGATTATTTTTCACAAACCTATTGCATCTCACACACACACACACACACACACACACACACACACACACACACACACACACACACACACACACACACACACACACACACACACACACACACACACACACACACACACACACACACACACACAACCTTCCTTTTTGGCCCAGGCTCAGGTCCACCACCTTCCTTCTTTTCTGTGTGCGTGCGTGCGTGCGTGCGTGCGTGTGCGTGCGTGCAGGCGGCGGCGTGCTGGTGGTGGAGGCTCTGCTCCTGGAGGACGGTTCGGGCCCGCTGACGGCCCAGCTCTACTCCCTGAACATGCTGGTCCAGACGGAGGGCCGGGAGCGCACGGCCGCCCAGTACCACGCCCTGCTGGCCGCCGCCGGCTTCACCCGCGTCCAGGTGCACCGCACGGGCAAGATCTACGACGCCGTCCTGGCCCGCAAGTAGAGGAGGCCTGGAGGTCCGGAGGGTCCCCAACGAGAGAGGGAGAGAGCCCTCTGTCGACTTATTAATAGTGATATTAATTGTTAAGTGTTTGATTGATGGGCGCCTTTTGGGGTCACTAAAGGTCACCTTTAACAAACAGCAAAATAAATAAATAAATAAAAACACATAACAACAACAGTGTTTATACTTCCTATCTTTTAACGTAGTCTGTCTGTAGACCTACAGTCTGTTTGTCTATTTGTAGACCTACAGTCTGTTTGTCTATTTGTAGACCCAGTCTGTTTGTCTGTTTGTAGACCTACAGTCTGTTTGTCTGTTTGTAGACCTACAGTCTGTTTGTCTAGTTGTAGACCTACAGTCTGTCTGTCTATAGACCTACAGTCTGTTTGTCTGTTTGTAGACCTGCAGTCTGTTTGTCTGTTTGTAGACCTAGAGTCTATTTGTAGGCTTGCTGTCAGTCGATCGTTGCCGCTTAGATACTGGCTGAGTGTTCCTTGTGAAAGGTGCCGCGCTCTGTGTGTGGACATGGCGGACGCTGTGCAGAGATGACACAGAGGGACGCGCCAGCCCCCCGACCCATCCAGCAGCCTTCAGCGGGCTCCACGGCCGTTTGTCCTTTGGTCCCTCGTTCCTTCCTGCCTCTTAGAGGACGGCTCGCCTCCTCCGTGGTTCCTCCCTCCTTCACTTTGGCTGTCGCTTCTTTTTCCCCCTCCACACACACACACACACACACACACACACACCCTCACGCACAAACTCATCAGCCCCTCGCTGCCACTATCGCCCCCCCCTCCCTCGTTTCGTTCAGTAATTGTGAATTAGGTGGACTTCAAACGACGCGGCGTCAGAATGGATGCCGGTTCCCCGTGGCCTCTCCAGCACAGAGGCACACCAGAGAGCGCCGCCGACGCGAGGTCCCCGCTGCATCACGGAGAGGAGAGATCCACGCGTGTTTCCAACACGACGGGAGGGTTAAAGGTGGGATTATTGGGATGGCGTGAGTAAAGGTGGAGCCTCAAGCGTAGTCCACACGTACACAGGGTTTATTTGAAACAGGGGTTTTCCTCTTTTGTCCCGTCCACACAAGCACTGTTTAAAATAAGAGACCCGGTGTACGTGTGGACAAGACATGCCTCAGTGTCTCGGTTCATAAGGTTTCGGCATCCAAAATAGTTTCATTTGTAGTAACCTTTTGTAATAATAGTTTGTAAATGGAGCTGGGACTGTGTGGCAATGCCCCTGGCCTACCTAGATCTCGCCTGGCAATGCCCTTATGTATGCACATCATCCTTTCCCCAGAGCAGCAGTGATGGCTCAGAACCTATGGTTTAAAAGGCCTCCCCATCTTCTCCCTTACCCATGGGGGAATTTGGCTGGAGGTAATCCAAAGGTGAAACGGTCTGGGGAAACTGCCTCGATGTAGCCCAACAACTAACGGGAAAAGTCAAACACGTCCTGCGGCCCTACCTTTTTTTTATATATACAACCGATACGTCTACCTCTCCGAAGAAGGACCTAGGCAAATGTGTGGGCTTTCAGTAGGGGAGCAGTGAGAGAGGCTCCAGTCCCACTCGGCTTAACCAAAACGTGCTTTGCTTGTTCTCTTTAAAAGCTCAAAAGTAAAAATAACAACAAAAAGCAACGGGGCCGTTCATCACGGCGGTCCGAGAAACATCTCATTTCACGGTGCGCTGGCCAGCGCTTTCCGCTTCGCCGAAGGCCGCGTCCATCCTCCTCCTCCTCCTCCTCCCACTGTTTCCCGTCCCTTCCCCGCCCGTCTCCTGCGTGTGTCGGCCCAGCGTTGCACCTCGGCCGTCACCCTACGGGCCGTTAAGAGAAGTTGGAAGTGTAACCAAAAGCTGGTGGTGACGAGAAGGGACTCGGGAGGGAGGTGACCCCAAGGACGTCGCACCGTTCATCTCCTCCCTGTCCTCGTTCCCCTGTTTTTCGTGACACGGTCCAAGTCTCACCCCGCTCCGGGGCTGCTGCGGGGTATTGGTGTGTGTGTGTGTGTGTGTGTGTGTGTGTGTGTGCGCCTGTGCAAGGAACACACTGGGAGCGTTCTAAATCGACCGCGACGGTGACACACCACCATGATGTCACCGGGGCGGACCAAAGAGTGACGGGAGCGACCGCCGCAGGGCATGTGAGGGAACGCACCCGGAATTACGCCCAAAGTGTGTGAGCGGGGTGAGTGTGTGTGTGTGCGAACATTGGTTTTTTGTATGTGTTTGTGAGAGGGACCTGCATTTTTACTTCATCATGAAGCTGTTTATCTGTGTCTCCGAGGTCACTGCAAGGTCAAGCAAACTTACCGCATGTTTTGATACAAGAACGGACATGTTCATTCTTGATGGGGAGAGATCAAATATGGTCAGTAAATCAGTCTCGCCCAACGGAGACCGAGGAAGAAGCAAAGGGTGTTACGAGTTAAAAAGATTTACAGGGAGAGAGATTTACGGAGGGGAAAGAAAGGGAGGGAGGAAAAAGGAGGGAAAGAGGGAAGGAGGACAAAATCGGCTCAGAGGTGATATGTGTCTTTTCATCACAACTGTGTCAAAAGGAGCACACGCGAGCGCGCGCACACACACACACACACACACACACACACACACAGGTCTCACAATTCAATAAAAGTGTCTCTGTGCTGTAAACCATGCTTTGTCACCTCCAAGCTTTTACATAATTCATAGCAAAGCATCGGTGACAGGAGTACTGAGCCAAGGACAAAGACCGCCTGCCACACACACACACACACACACACACACACACACACACACACACACACACACACACACACACACACACACACACACACACACACACACACACACACACAAGCTTATACACATAAAGGCACAGATACACACAGTTACATGGGCACATCCAAGCCGTATGAGCACATACAAACTCAGGTGCACACCGAAACAGAGTGTTGTTGGCCCACCCAAAAAATACTTTGTTCATCTATATTTCTCTGCTTCTGTGTGTTAGTAAAGATTTTGGAGGGTGTCTTGTGATGTTTCTTTTGAAGCTATTTCTCACGCTGGCGTTCTGAATCTGTGTTCTCCTGGGCTGTCTGAGGCTGACTTCTAAAGCTGTGTTCTCCTGCGCCGTCTGAGACTATGTTCCAAAGCTGTGTTCTCATTGAGACTGGGTTCTAAAGCGGTGTTCTAAAGCTGTGTTCTCCTGGGCTGTGTAAGACTGGGTTTCAAAGCTGTGTTCTCTTGGGGTGTCTGAGGCTGGGTTCTAAAGCTGTGTTCTCCTGGGCTGTCTGAGACTGGGTTCTAAAGCTGTGTTCTCCTGGGCTGTCTGAGCTCATCGCTCCCTGGTGGGTTCCTCATCTCTGTTGACAAGGGCCTTAGACGTCGTGTGTGTGTGTGTGTGTGTGTGTGTGTGTGTGTGTGTGTGTGTTTGGGGGGGGGGGGGGGTCTGTAAGTGTGTGTCTATCAGGCCATCTTTGCATCTTTGTCCATGCAAGCGCTCTACAATATCTCCAACTGATAATCACTCATCCCTTTTTCCCAACCCTCCTCTCTCTCTCTCTCTCTCTCTCTCTCTCTCTCTCTCTCTCTCTCTCTCTGTTGCATGTGTGTGTGTGTGAGAGAGTGTGTGTGTGGGACCTCTTTTCCCCAATATATTAGTTCATTCATTCACGTTTTTTATTTTTCTTTCACGGTGAAGTTTTGTATAAGTAGTTTGTCTAGACTTGTGGGTGAGTAGTTGTTGGTTGGTGAGTGCAGTGTTTTTGGCGTTGGCCATGCCAGGTGTAGAGAAAGAGGTGCAGTCACTACGGCATGGCATTAGGTGTGTGGTGGACACGAGTGTCTCAGTGGAGGACGTGCTCCTGGCAGTAGGGGAACAAGTAGGATGCGATAGCATTTACTCTGCTCCCCGCATGAATACAGCGGTAGTTGTCTCTCTCTCTCTCTCTCTCTCTCTCTCTCTCTCTCCACTGTCTGCACCTGCTACTAGGGTAGTAGTCTCGAACGTTCCCCCGTTTCTTAAATCTGAAGTGATTGAGAAGGAGTTGACTCTGTATGGGAAGTTTGCGGGTGCACTCGAGGTGATTCCGCTGGGGTGTAAGAATGCGGCTGTAAAGCACGTATTGTCGTTTCGGCGACACGTTCTTAGCGACGCAGAGCAATCATTAGATATCACTTTTCGTGTGAAAAACGGGGAGAGCTCGTACGTGATTTTTGCTAGCACAGACAGCATGCGTTGTTTTGCCCGTGGGGGATCTCGGTCATAAAAGGTTTGCATGCCCACACAAGTCTAACGAAGGGGGAAGAGAGGTTGCGGGGCCTAGCGGGGCCACTGTGGAGGAAAATAACGAAAGCGGGGAAAGAAGTAGGAGGAAGGAATACAGGACAACGGATGATTATTTGGTTGTTAAGTCTGACGTCACTTGTTACGCCTGGGTCCAAACGCTGATTTAGATCCCTAAGCAAAATGTAGCCAAGGGCTGATCTTTAAGCATAAGATGGAACAACCGAATATGCCACTCCTTTGTTAGTTTAAGCGGGAGACACTTAATTTAAAAGCTGCAGGTTACTACAGTAAGGTGAAAGGAGTGTGTTGCCAAACATCTGACCCAAAACCATAAATGATATGCAAGAAGATGTATTTACAACATTAAAAGATATATATCAGCCAAGTAAAAGACAGCCAGCATAATCAATAACTATGAAATAACTAACTGGATAAAAAGGTTTAAAAGAAGGACAACTTACTTATCACGGTCTATGATTAGTAATGCAGAGATGCATGCAACAGAGATGCATACCAATGATAGAGCGAGGCAAATAGCTTGGGACAGCACGGGTCAGGTGGGCAACTACTTTCAAAGTATTTTCGTGGCTATAAAAATCCCAACTCAAGTCGTGCGCGTTACCATCACGAACGCATCAATAAAAAGTGCTTACCACTTAACCAACCTAACTGTAAGACAAAAACACGAGTTGCAATTAAAAGTCATAAAAGCAGTTAAGACCCAGGAAAACCGCCTTCTCCCGTGCTGAGCCAAATCCCAACTGCCTCCTTTCCAACTTGCCACACCAGGTTATATGGGGTAATCTAATTAAAGACACATCCACAATCAGCCAATAAGCACCAAATCAAAACACTGCAAAAACTCAAAGTAAAACCAAACATATGCAAATCAAACACAACTAAAACATGCATATTTAAAATAAAAAATGTTATTTTAAATATTTAAAATAAAACATGGCGGAGATTTGAAAGAACATTCAGTGATGTATCTGATGGCTGTTACAAAAGCACATACTTCAAATTAGTGAGGTACCGTTGAGGTTTTAAAGGGTCTAAATTATTTTAGTGAGTAGTGTAGTTGTTCTCCCGGGTGACGTAATTAGGGTTAGCTTCCCAGCATCCATGCAAAAGAGGAGTTACATGTTAGCAGTAAGAATATATAGCCATGTAGCTGACACTTAAAGATGATGAATCTGACCGAAGTCAACAGTTGTCACCTCGCTGTACGGACTGCAGGGTGCAGATGATGTGGAGGAAGAGGATGATGTTCCTGAAGGAGAGGTAGATGTTGATGATAGTGTTTTAGAATGTTCGAGGCATTAGAATTGACAAACAGTCAGGTTGGAGATGGCCCAGTCTACACAGTGGGAGAGCTCAACTGGTTTTTAAATGAGACAAAAGGTAATAACAAAATAAATGTGGCAATAGGGAAGTTTTTCCTAGATTCAGGTAAATTTCTTAGATCTGTGAGAGTTTTATCAAGTACAGAGAGCCTGGGTGTGTTGTTGCCTAAAAAAAATTTTAGGCTGAAAAAATGGGTCACAGAAGTGAGAAAGAAGGGGGGATATCAATTTGGTATAGATGGAACTATCTGTGCTGACACATAAAGGTTTTTCAGTTTTTCTCCCTTTCTCTCTTCATATGGAGATTCTAAGGGCAAGTTCTCTAAATAGAAATGGTGCCGGAGACCAGGGAACAAGGGGGTTGGTGTCTGAATATGTTAAGCAGAAAAATATTACGGTACTGTTCTTACAAGAAACTCATAGTGATGCTGATAATGAAGTGGAGTGGGGGATCTGGTGGAGGGGTGTACCCCCTGGGCTTGGGGTAACTATCCTTGCCAAAACAGAAGTGTGTAGGGGGTGTTTATTAATTGTGGGTGTCAAAATAAACAGTCATGATTTTATATTTATTCATATTTATGCACCTAACAGTGGGCAAGAGAGGGGGGTCTTTCTTAATGTTTTGGGGCGGGAGCTGGCAGGACTACCACAACAAGTGGTGGTAGTGCTGGGAGGAGACTGGAATTGTACAATTGATTTCACTGAGGACAGAACGGGGGAGGAGCCTCATACTGGGTCAGCAAGGATATTAGAGGGGCTAGTTCGTCGTTTTGGGTTAGTGGATGTTTGGTACGTTAAGCACCCTGATACTAGGCAATACACATGGTTAAAGGTGCGCGGAGGGAGAGTGAGCGCTGCACACCTTGACCGAATTAAAGTGCTAAAAAGAGACTGCTACAGGCTGGCGAGGGCTTTAATTTGTCCAGTAGGTTTTTCTGATCACAATCTAATTATGGCTCATATTTCATTGGCATTGGGCATAAGTCTGCATCCTGGAAATTGAATGTAAAGCTATTACAAGATGCCCTTTTTTGTTCTAACTTTCAAGAGTTCTGGGCGAGGTGGAAGAACAGTAAGGTTGATTTTGACTATTGGAGTGAATGGTGGGACATGGGGAAGGTGCAGATAAGGCTTTTCAGCCAGGAATTTACTGCCTTTTCATCGTGGGAGGCTAGGAGAGTGGTTAACGAACTGCAGAAAAACATTAATGAAAAAGGGCGGAAGTGTTAAGCCAAAATGGGGCAGGTACTCAGCAGACTTTGGCCAAGCTACGCAGTGAGTTTGGGGACTTTTATAGAGTTAAAGCTAAAGGGGCACTTGTGAGAGCTAGGTTTTCAATGCCGAGGGAGATGAATGCTCCAAGTTTTTTGTTCCTTTGTTTTGTGCATCAAAGCAAATGCACTGTATACGGTTGTCTGACGGGCATATGTCTGTAAATGTGGAGGAAATGAGAGAGGCTGCTGCTGCTTTTTATGCTGATCTGTATTGGGAGTGTTCAGAGCTGTTACTAGGAGACCTTCCAAAATTGTCCCTCGCACACAAGGAAGAACTGGACACTCCACTGGAATTTCAGGAGATTACAGAATCTGTGTCTCGGATGGCCCTTGGTCATTCTCCAGGGGAGGATAATCTGCCTGTGGATTTTGGCAAAACCTTCTTGGGGGTAATTGGTCATGACGTATATGAGGTTTTGTGTGAGAACATGGGTCGAGGTGAGGGCAGGTTTGACAATCCTTCCTAAAAAGGGGGATTTTAGCCATCTTAAGAACTGGAGGCCAGTGGCACTGCTCTATGTGGACTATAAGAGGAGCATCTAGCAACTATTGTTCATAGGGATCAAACATACTGTGTTCCGGGACGTTCTATCTCAGATAATTCGTTTTTGATTTGTGATATGCTGGACATTGCAAAAGTGACTGAGCTGGATTTTGGACTGGTCTCACTTGACCAAGAGAAAGCATTTATCGTGTGGATCATGAATACATGTCCAAAGTTCTCCCCAGCTTTGGTTTTGGGGATACTTGTATGTCGTACATAAAATTGCTGTATACATGATTGTCTTGTCTAATTAAGGTGGGGGGTGGGTAAAGTAGGCCGGTCCAAATTGGGCGTGCAATTCGTCAGGGGTGCCCAATGTCAGGTCAGCTTTACACTTTGGCTATTGAGCCTTTATTATGTGCGCTTCGCAGGGAATTAAAGGGAGTGAGTGTTTTAGGGTTAAGTCATACTGTACCCAAAGTAGTGCCAGTGTATGCAGACGACATTACAGTTTTTATCAAAGATGGACAGGACATGAGCGCTCTGGAGAAATGGCTGGGGGTATTTGAAAGTGCTTCATCAGCTAGGGTCAATTGGGGAAAGAGTGAGGCACTACTATGTGGGCCTTGGAGGGAATCTATTCCGTCTAAACTTCCGGGGAATTTACATTGGGGTAGGGAAGGAATTAAAA
>JAPMUY010006897.1:0-51211 GCA_026901105.3 Galaxias olidus | reverse complement strand
ATTTGTGGTTCACTTTGTTACACATTAAACTCTGTGATTGTGTCGTAAGATGTATTGCCTCTTTTACATGCTTAATTTGCCGATAGACAATGAATGGGAAGCGGGTAAACCCTGAAGGGGGCCGTAATGAAGGACCAAGGTGAATCGTACCCTTGTGTATTCTGCCATTTAGCTACCGCAATAAAATGTTGGTTAAGATATACACTATATGGACTAAAGTATTGGGACACTCCTCTTAATCATTGAATTCAGGTGTTTCATTCAGTCCCATTGCCATAGGTGCATAAAATCAAGCACCTAGCCATGCAGTCTGCCTTTACAAACATTTGTGAAAGAATGGGTTGTTCTAAAGAGCTCACTGAATTCGAATGTGGTACTGTAACAGGATGCCACCGTTGCAACAAGTCAGTTCGTGAAATTTCTTCTCTCCGAGATATTCCACGATCAACTGTAAGTGGTATTATTGCAAAGTGGAAACGTTTAAGAACCACAGCAACTCCACGTAAAGTTACAGAGCGGGGTCGCCGAGTGCTGAGGCGCATAGTGCGTAAAAGTCTCCAAAGCTTTGCTGACTCAAAAACTGCAGAGTTCCAAACCAGCTCTGGCATTAACATCAGTACCAAAACTGTGCGCCGGGAGCTTTATGGCATGGGTTTCCATGGCCGAGCAGCTGCATGCAAGCCTTACATCACCAAGCACAATGCCAAGCATCGGATGGAGTGGTGTAAAGCACGCCGCCACTGGACTCTGGAGCAGTGGCAACGTGTTCTGTGGAGTGACGAATTACGCTTCTCTATCTGGCGGTCTGATGGACAAGTCTGGGTTTGGCGAATGCCAGGAGAACGTTACCTGCCTGACTGCATTATGCCAACTGTAAGGTTTGGTAGAGGAGGGATAATGCTATGGGGTTGTTTTTATGGGGTTGGCCTAGGCCCCTTAGTTCCAGTGAAGGGAAATCTTAACGCTACAGCATACAATGACATTCTAGATGATTCTGTGCTTCCAACTTTGTGGCAACAGTTTGGGGAAGGCCCTTTCCTGTTTCAGCATGACAATGCCCCCGTGCACAAAGCAAGGTCCATAAAGGCATGGTTGGATGAGTTCGGTGTGGAAGAACTTGACTGGCCTGCACAGAGCCCTGACCTCAACCCCATTGAACACCTTTGGGATGAACTAGAACAGAGATTGCGCCCTCTCGTCCAACATCAGTGTCTGACATCACAAATGCTCTTCTGGATGAATGGGCAAAAATTCCCACGCACACGCTCCAAAAACTTGTAGAAAGCCTACCCAGAAGAGTGGAAGCTGTTATAACTGCAAAGGGGGGACCAACTTCATATTCGTGCTTATGAATTTGGAATGGGATGTCACTTTGGTGGACTTTCAAAGAAGGAGCACTATGCTCTGGTCGAGTCAGTGTAGCATGGAGTAACAATAGCTCCACAAGTCAAACCAAGTTTATCGTAATTCATCAGATTCCACCGGCACAAACCGACAACATTGACAAGACATTGCGTACTGAATGTGAGTTAAGTTGTATTTGTATAACATAACAATAATTCTGGTGCCTTGAATTGGAAAGCAAAGTGAACCAAAGTTAGCTAGACGAAAGTGTGAGTTGCTAATGACCATCTCAAAGGCACCATTTAGCTTATGTCTAGCTTGCTGCAAAACAAATTTAAGTAACTGGCGTAGCAGGATTGAAACCTCCAAATCCAACATTACAAAACATTGTCAAATTGAAGAAACTGCATGGTTGATAGCACATCAAACTGGAAAAACGAGGTAAAACGGGTAGCCTATTAAAACAAGCATTTACACAGATGACAGTAGACCACTGTTGATTGAATATCGCAGGGCTGTACAGTGTGACAGTTTTGATCGCATGCTTCGGTGCGATGTGAAGAGAATGTAGTGGGTTGCGCTGGTATCCAATAATTTAAACAGAACACTACAAAGTTACAAGTAAATATAATTATGCACTGCTCCAACTGCCACTTCTACATTGACGGGAAAGTGTTTTTTGGCCCGGTGTTGGCCCGGTGTTGCACGCTCCCCATATCCATGCGAAATGTCCCTCAATGTCACATAAACCAAATAAGCCTGTAAACCAGTCGCCCTTGAACGTATAAATTAGTTAGCCAACTAACGTTTGTCATGACTACAAGTTGTAAGATAAGAATATATTTTAGATTGAAATCACTGAAATCATGTACAGTAAATCATGTTTTATTTACTGTAATATGGTGTAGTAGTTGGTTAGCCTATGCCACTCCCCCAAAAAGTATGTTCATTTTTTTTTGTTGACTAAACTGTCCACCCAGTGGTGTATTGGGGATTTATTTAGTGTGGGGAACGCTAATTTAATGATGTCATCACAAAGAATGCCACATGCACTGGGGGCATTAACCAATAACTCAATATGATGTAATGGTTGATAAATATGAGTTTGCCGTCAACAACCACTGAACACACTTTGGGATTTTTATCACAAAGAAGACATCATTGGAGAGGTTTGCTTGATGTGTACACTTGTTAATATTGGCAAAACACCGTTTAAATTTTTAAATAGTACAAAATAAAAAAAATATTTTAAAAAAATTCATGCTCAAAGAAGTGGGGAACGGCGTTCCCCCGCGTGACATGCCTACAACAACCCTGTGTCCACCCGTGTGTGCTACTGTTTCTACGGTCGCAGTTTTGAGCATATTTAAGGGTTGTCCACTTGTGAAACGATCGCCAGATGCCTTAAAACTAAGGTTGAGCTAACCAAAGGACGTAGGGGAGACTGGGGACGGTTGCAATACTTTTTGCATTTTTCTGTTACTCACAGACTAACTGACATAGACCAGCCAAACTTGTATATATTAAACTGATATATGTCTTCTAATTACCCATGCAATTTAAAGATGACTACATATGACATTGTTCACAATATTTATATGAATGGAAGAAGTCAGATGTTGCAACTGGCCCCAAGTGGGCGTTTAGTTTACACTTGTGTTCAGTTCAGCGCTGTCCACCAACACACGAAGACGTAGTAGTGCTGCAGCAGTTATTTTAGGGGCTGGCCACCCACACTGCCTGGTCGCTGATGGTGGAAACGCAATCACATCTGCATTTTCTTGTGGAAATGCATTTCTAGTTTTGTTTACTATTGTTTCCAAAATTTTTTTTTTTTACATAACCTATCAGGAAGTATAATAATAATACTACCTACCACCTACTACTAATTTAGTTATTAGATATATAGTCACAGCAGGGCCTTTCATCCACACTTAAAGTGCATACACATCTGTTGCTCACTGAAAAAAAGTTCTGTAATTTCCTGGAAAAAAATCCTTATATTGGAAAGACATGAGCTCAAATACAATGTGTTACTGTTGTTTAACTTGTCAGATGTATGAAGATTGAAAACAAAAAGTATGGAGAAAAGCAAAGTGTCATTCATCAACATGTTGTGATTTGTGTATTTGTTTCCCCAGATGCCTCGTTCAAAAGCCGCCCGCCACGCTGTGGTTGCTCCAACCCCTCTTGACTTGACGGACTCTGAGGTTATGCCTCCTCATCAAGAAAAGGCACTGACTGACGGGGTAAAACCTCCCCTTGAACAAAAGGTGACTAAGAGGGTAATGTCTCCCTATTCAAAAAAGACAGACGAGGATTGGTCTCCGACGAAAAAAAAAAAATCAAAACCCTCTATGTTGGGATGAAACGAGAAATATTGAGAAATGCTGTGATGAAAACTCTCTTTTTTGTGATGAAACGAGAAATACTGATGAAACGAGAAATACTGAGAAATGCTTTGATGAAAACTCTGGTGAAAACCCTGACAATGATTTGAGTAAATCTGTGAATGCTATGAACTACTGTGACTTCCCAAAGACATCTATTCTAAGAGGTACCTTCCATCAGGGCGACCAACGGTTTGTTTACAACAGGAACAGGCAATGTGGAGTGAATAGTGTAACTGCGTTAATGATGAGTCAGTTCAAAAATGTATTGACATGGACAACAGATGACCTGGATGCTGTTCTGCTGCATGGAAACAGGTTGTATACTGACATGAGACAACTAGGTAAGATAAACGATTCGACAGGCCATGGTTACATTGCTGTTGCTGAATGCCCAGAATGCACACACTCTGTAACACTACCTTTGAAGTATAGTGAGTCATACAGTGGTTATGTTGGAATTGAGGTGTATGATCAAGCATTGCAAGATTTATCCATGTCTCTTGATGAAGCACTCCTCCAGGCTGAGTTTTGTTTACTAAATATTAGGGAAAACATTTGTGCAATTATTAGACAAGGCTCATGGTTTGCTGTTGTGGACTCTCATAGGCGCAACACCCATGGTGTGTGGGAATGTGGTACAGAAACAAGCATTGTGGCCTATTATGACAATATTCACATGGTCTACACACGTTAACCTTTCTAATTCGTTAGGTGGTGGAAGAGTGCAATTTGAGATGACTGGAATTGAAGTAACTAACAAGTTCATCTAGTCGATCAGAGTCCTACGACACACCTCGACTCCACAGCTCAATGCTGAAAGGTAAACCTAAGCAAGTACCCTCACCTGTGTTTCGACAGCCAACCAGGTTGTACAACAAGGTAATGGTAAATGCAAGGTCTGTGATGATGAGTATAATAGACTGTTAAATGTAATTCAGTGCTGCAAGGGGAAACCCATGACAACTAGAACAATTAATCTTCTGGAACACAAGCGGTGACTACAGATGATATCATAATTGGTGACAATATAAATCCAGGTTTACGTTTTAAGCCTCTTACATCAACAGAGAAACTTAGGTTGTGTACACGTTTGAAAATATCCAATGAAAACACAGAGGTGTTCAATGAAACCGTTGACTTTGGCCCAATGGGATGTCCATGTCAGACAAAAAATATTCAAGCAGACTGCTTTTTCAGATCATTGGCACATGTTGTATTTGGTAATGAAAATCAGCATTTGAAAATGCGACGTTCTGTAGTTGCACACCTGAAGCAAAACACTACAAGGTTTGACATGTACTTGAGAGATGAACACCCATCAGTACAACAATATTTATCAACATCCCATATGTATTACACAGGATCTTGGGATACAGAAATGGAAATTTCTGCTGCAGCTGACTTTTTACAGACAACCATCATGACTTTCAATAGGGGCCGATGGACTGCATATCCTAGTTATCATATCCCTAGTGAAATTCACAATTTGGTTAAAAGTTCTAATACAATTTACCTGAACCACTGCAATGGAAACCATTATGAAGCTGTCACATGTGTAAAGATCAGAGATGATGGAAGTGTTTGTGCGAAAACGTGAAAATATCCTGAAAGAACAGAATAACAAGATGAATTTACGGGAGAAAAAAAAAGAATTTTAAACCAACTAAAGCTGACAAAGAGAGAGAACAGTACAAGACAAGTATGACATTTAAGAATTTCAAGAAGCAAGCTGCTACTACAAAACGTACTGACAAAACCTTTCAGCAAACCAAAGTTGAAGTACAATTTTGATGAAAAATACACGACTTGTAAATGCGAGGCAAGCAAAGAAAAATATAAAACAAAGCGGTGTTTTCAGGAAACTGCGAAAGAATAGTCTAAGGTCAAATATAAAACAAAGTTTGAGTTTCAGCAATCTGTGCGTGAATATTCCAAGAGGAAATACCATGATGACAGTATTCCAGACAGATGTAAAAAGCAGATCATGTCAAACATATGTTGTTAAAAAAAAAGAAGACTTTGTTTTCTTCCACAATGGTATTTATAAATAAAAGTTGTGCACCTATGTTTCAATTCAGACATTTGTTTGGCAACAAAAACTTAAGAGATGGAAATTATAATAAATGATGAGAACTAGGTAAACAATTTGTGCCAACAGACCTATTGCAAAAATTAGTATGTAGTAATTAACCAGGTCATTGTAAAGGAAAACTGTTGGCTTTTGTAGTAGGACGGTACATGGCTAAGACTATAGCTCAATGATATGTTAGTAAAGTATGTTCATTTCTTGTATTGCATCATTTGACTTTGTTCTATGTGTAGTGTTTTAACAGCAGAGCTTTACATTTAGTTTTTTTTTTCTAAATGGAGCTTATTACAAATAAGCAATCAATAGAAAAAGATGTTTACACCTTTACAATTTAATTATAAAAAACTGTACGAAAGTAAGAAAAAACGTTTACAAATACCTCCTGAATGTGGATTTTGAACGACAGCTTTAAAATAATATGAATAAACCTGTTTTTTTTCCAAGACTTCTCATTATGTGACTTTTGTTAGTCGAATCTCTTGAACTGTTTTCTTGTTAACAATGAATATACACACAATCTTAATTAAGATTCGATTTTTATTTAATATATTGTAAAATATACTGTAATTGAAGCTGGAAAACAGCAGACACACACACTACCAGACCTTTGTAAGAGAAAAGGAAACAATGAATGAAGAAGCGATAGAAACCCGCTGATTTAAAAAAATTAAAATTGTTGATTGATTCTGAGATCATAGCTCCTTTATAACCTGAAATATCTGCCACTGAAGCCAGGTGTTTGGGTCATAAGAAAAAGTAGACATATACAGTTCCCTGTTACGTGAAAAACAGGGCACTAAAGCCAGGTATTTGGTCGTAAGTACAGCTACTCATACATTGTTCACTGTTACATGAAACACCGGGCACTGAAGTTAGGTGTTTGGGTCATAAGAACCGGTACACATGCATAGATAGATTCCTGTTACATCAAACACTGGGCTCTAAAGCCAGGTTTTTGAGTCATTAGAACAGGTAGACATACATAGTTTACTGTTACATGAAATACCAGGCCCTGAAGCCAGATGTTTGGGTCATAAGTACAGGTACGCATGCATAGTTCCCTGTTACATGAAACACCGGGCACTGAAGCCAGGTGTTAGGGTCATAAGTACAGGTAGACATACATAGTTCCCTGTTACATGAAACACCGGGCACTGAAGCCAGGTGTTGGGGTCATAAGTACAGGTACACATGCATAGTTCCCTGTTACGTGAAACACCGGGCTCTGAAGCCAGGTGCTTGGGTCATAAGTACAGGTAGACATACATAGTTAACTGTTACATGAAACACCAGGCACTGAAGCCAGGTGTTTGGGTCATAAGAACAGGTAGACATGCATAGTTCTCTGTTTCATGAAACATCGTGCTCTGATGCCAGGTGTTTGGGTCATGGGTACAGCTATTCTAGCACTTTATGAAATACCAAGCACAGCATTGTAAAAATACTTTTGAAACTTTTGAGAAGGTTTCCATCAATAAGAGTTGAAATAACACTTTCAATGTTACTACTGCAAAATTTGATTTATTTAGTGAACAATTGTAAGAAAGATTATATTATTTTGGTGTAGATTTCATGTTTTACATGAGTTAAGTAATGGTTTATGATTTGAAATATATTCTTTATATTTTTATATAAATTAGGATAGTTTAGATTGGGCAGAGAGATAGGCCACACAGCGCAGTGATGTATGAAGTTGGGGAGAATTCTGGGATGCTGTGTGGTTGGAACGAGACAATAAAGATTTGCATGTTAGGAGAAAAAAGCTGTCCCCGTGTTGTTCTTTGCCCACGACCCAGAAATAAGTGTAATCAGTAATTAGTTAACGCTAACATAAACCAGCATTACACTGGTGACAGCGGGTTTGTGGACTGCTATCTTTTGCAGAGTTTTTCCGGCGACTAACAAGATACCAACGATTTTTCCACTCTCACCGTGATCAACTCCTGCTACAAGCTAAAGCTAAGCTTGTGACTCGGTTGGTGTAGCCTACTGTGGACTATAAATAAGTACAATAATTTTTTTTTTAAAGAAACAATACAAAAATGGACTTTAACCACCATAACAGTAACGAAGGACAACATAGTACAGAGACTGGAAAAGGGGATACATTTTTTTTTTACTTTATCCGCCCTCCGTGAAGTGCCCTACGTAGTTTCATGTTGGAAATGCGCTGCTTGTGAACTGTGTTGCGCGGGATGGTTGGATGGTAAAGTTGTTAACCTGTTAACCTACACTGGATATTAAAGCGGCCCTGCCTAGCTCAACAAAGCTAAGACTGAGAAACAAAATGTGCCCACTGTGAACTATAACTACAAATTTGTTTTTCGTGCCTCTGCCAATAAAACGATTTATGGCCAGTAGCGATACCTTTTGGAACGAATTGCCTTTTCATTCCCATTCTACCAATGCTAGTATGTGGTTATCTTGCAAAGGAGATTTTCCTCATGTCTTCATAGGAGATGGCAAAGAGGACTTTGCTACATGGTGCAGACGTTTCGAAGTAACTGTGGAGGCTACATCAAATCATGATGAGGACAGTTTGGCTAAGCTGCTGCCCACACGCCTGGGTGGCGCTGCTTTTAGTTATTGGGATAGTCCACCTGGTGTAACAAAATCTGACTACACTGAAGTGAAAGACAAACTTAAAGCTGTTTTTGGACAATCTGCTTATCTCTCTACATTTCAAAGTTATGTCAATGCATGCAGGAAGCTTTTCCCACATATGGCAAAAATTCTAAAGATGGAGAAAAATTCAGGTGCTTCATTGCTGGAATTGAGCCATATCTTCAGCTACGCTGTCATGAACAAGGTGTAAAACACTGGACTCCGCTCTTCAGTTTGCAATACAGATTGAGAATGCTCATCATGCCAGCAGGGTGTTTTCAACCCTAAACACTCTGCAATGTGTTCCGCAGGCACAGGTCTCAACTGCTGTCTCCCCTTTGACACCCACTCACCTTCCTGTATCTTCCACACCTCTTGGGCTTCACTCTGCCACCTCGGATGATCTTCGGAAAATGCAGAAGACACTAGAGACGCTTTCAGAAAGGGTTGAGCAATTGCAGCTAGAGGTGCAGCGCCAGCAATAGGACACACAACATGGTTCAGCGGACTTCAGATCTCGGCAGCGGAGCCTCACCCCGGACAGTGATCGAGGCCGCAGCCATTATTATCCCTCAGACAGGAAATCTTATAGAGACTCTTCCTGTGATCAATACTCAGCTTGTGATAGCTCCTACAGCATATCAAGGCACGAAAGGGACCGGTATGACCAACAGGATACCCATACTCGCTCTGGATCGCCTAAGCGCTATGCACGTGGTTACAGGCTATCACCAAGAGACCACGCATGGCGTGGTCACTCCTGACCGCCAAGAGGACAGACAACAGTCTCCATACTCTCCAAGTCCTGGACATATGCGCTTTCATTCCCCTTCACACACCAACTCTAACAAGGTAAACTACAAGTAGTTGGCAATGAGGGCCAATTGCCAACTACTGACTCTACTGACTCTACCCAGGCCCATAAGGACAGTGCTGGCCCACCTACGGACTTCACCAGAGGTAGTTTATTAGAGGTTGATGTGTCCAGCAGATATGTGTCAGTTGTAATTGAGAACACTGTTGTACATGCTTTTGTTGACTCTGGGGCAGACATTTCAGTTATCAGTGAAGAATTCAGGATGTCTACATCTGCCCTTTAAAAAAAGCCAATTGTAAAGCAGTTGATTCCTCTCACTGGTGTCACAGGTGACCCTCTTGATTCAGTTGGTGCAATCACAGTCAATTTAAGTATAACCCACAAGCCTATGACACATGCCCTTCAAGTTGTGAGAAACTGTACTAAACCACTGATTTTGGGCTGGGATTTTCTGGTTGCTAATGGCATCATTGTAAATACCTGGAACATGTCTCTCTTAGTAGATGATAAAGTAGTTCCATTTGTTAGCCCACCCCAGTATGTCCCTAAATTAACTGAGGTAACAGTATCTTCTACAGTTACAGTTCCTGCCATGTCAAAGATGGTCATCACTGCTAAACTGGATGCATCACTTGGATGCACACCAAATGGATTTGCGGGTGTGTTTGAACCACACTACACTAACCAATCATCTACTGGTTTTGTATGGGCTGTGGCAAAAGCTGAACAAAGTTTCATCTATGTCAAAGTAGCTAACCCTTCCAGTGAGGATGTCATGTTAAACTGTGGCACACAGATTGGAACTTTTCATGTTACCTCTGGCAGTACCAAAGACGAGTACACTGTGATTGAGGGTTTGGGTTCTGTTTGCAACGTAAACACTAAGATGCCTGTGGTGGTCAATCCATTTAAAGCTGCAATATTTTGCAAACCCTGAACTTACAAGTACACAGCATAACAAACTGAAAGAAACATTAAACTCATTCTCGGATGTGTTTAGTCAGCATTCACATGACTTTGGACAGACAAACCTGTTCACACACAAAATACCCGTCTCTTGCTTTTAGAATGAAATTTGTTTGTATGCTAGTCATGTTCTAACCTGCACAGAGAAAAAATGGTCAACATATGACAAAGAACTTTGGGCCATTGTCTGGTCAGTTAGACATTTCAGACACTACTTGAGTTGTAATCCGTTCACAATCGTCACTGATCACCGCCCACTTCTCAGTCTAAGGAAACTAGATGTCACACACGACTCTACAGGACGACGAGGTCATTGGGCTTTGGAGTTAGATCCATAGCAGCGGACAATAGTACACAAGGATGGAAAGAAACACACATGCAGACGCTGTGTCGCGGATCCCTCTCTCACAACAGGACCCGGTGGTTCCGGAGGACACAACACCTCCCCTGAAGGGTGACCATGATTCTCTTGTGAAACTGGAATCTTCTTCTTCACTTCCAGCACCTCAGGACATGCCAGCGCAGCCTTCTTCCATGGTCAGCACTACAGCTCAGGTTGTGCAGCGGACAAAGACAATTCTGTTGTTTGGACAACCAACACTGGTATGGACTTATTGAAACACTCATTTTCTAGCCAGGGAAATGACATTTTAGGTGAACAACTTTCTGATCCCATTCTCTCGGAAGTGTACACATGGGTACAGAAAAACAAACAACCTTACCTCAGACATGTTAAAGGGAAAATGCAAAGAAAACTGTGGTGGCAGTTCCCAACACTTGTACTGTGTAAGGACTTGCTCTGTCGAAAAGCCCACACTGCACCAGGTAAGCCAGTGGTATTCCAAGTGCTGATTCCCGATACACAGAGATCATCCAGACGATATGCCAAAGACTCAACATTAAAAAGAAAAGAACCTCACCATACCACCCTCGTGGTAATGGGATGGTTGAGAGATTTAACCGGACTCTAAAAGAACAGTTGGCTAAACTCATTCATCAAAATTGTGGTGAATGGGATCACTATCTGCTGGCAGTGGTTCTCTCATTTAACTCCACCCCACACTCTAGCACTGGATACTCACCGTGTTTTCTTTCTCATGGTACGGAGCCTCGTCTGCCTGCTACAGTGACTCTGTCCACACCAGTGATATCACTAACACCACAGAACTATGGCACAGTACTGGTGAAATGGCTCAACACAGTTTTTCAGGCTGTTCGTTCTCATAGGGAGGAGGAGAGACTCAAGCGTGAGTACTACTTCAACAAACATGTGAGGTTCAAACCTTACCAATGTGGAGATCTTGTTTGGATGGACGATCCCACTACACTGAGAAAGAAACTTGACCCTAACTGGACTGGACCTTACAAAGTTGTCTCCTCAGACAGCAAGAGATTCCTATACAAACTATTGGATTTGAGACATCCTCGAGCTGGACCCAAAATTGTTCACTATGATCGCTGTACCAATCATCCTGGGATGCATTCTAAACGGAAGTGAACTAATATACACTCTCCCCAAGTATACAGCATAATCTGGTTTACTCCCCTTGCATCAGAGACAACCTGAAACTGGACAGGCCCCTGCCCGCCCCTCTGTTCCTCTGTTAAGGAGACGTTCAGGACGGGTCTCTTGAGTCCTGCCACAACAAAACCAACGGCCTGAAGCTGCTCATGCAGTGTCTCTTGAGACACGTGGCTCTTCAAAGACTCGTTCTGGACGGGTTGTTCACAGACCACAGCGGCTCTTGCTGTGATCAACCCCCTCCCAGTCAACTGACAGATATGGACTGTTTTGCTCCTGATATGGACACATATGCACATTTATTGGGACACTGTTTATGTTTTGCATTACTTTGTTGAGATGAACATTGTTAAAAAAAATAAATAAATGCTGCGTTACATGTGGTTGATGTTATCTTTCATGGGTTTACAGTGGTACTTAGAAAGGATGTTCCTATGTTTATGTAATGTCAAGGGACAATGTTTCCAGTCATTCTAGGCAATATAAGCTCCTTGTTTTTGCTTTGCTGTTTTTCTTCTTCCCGTTCACCTAAAGCTGTGACCATGTTTTTTTCTCTCACGTTGAAGATGAGATTTAGTTTGTATAAATGCTGAAATGAGGACATTTCATCTGAAGAGAGGGAAGGGTGTAAGATGAGATTTATTTTGTGAAGAATTGTAAGAAAGATCATATTATTTCGGTATTGATTTAATGTTTTACATAAGTTAAGTAATGGTTTATGATTTGAAATATATTCTTTATATTTTTTACATAAATTAGGATAGTTTAGATTGGGTAGAGTGATAGGCCACACAGCACAGTGATGTATGAAGTTTGGGAGAATTCTGGGATACAGTGAAACAAGACAATAAAGAGTTGCATGTTCGGAGAAATGAGCTCTCCCCGTGTTGTTCTTTGCCCACGACCCAGAAATAAGTGTAATCAATAATTAGTTAACGCTAACATAAACCAGCGTTACACTACTAGCATTATATATGGATAGCTCTTGTCTTGCGCAGGCTACAACTGAAAAGGGAACTGTCTGGATTACACGTTGTCTCTGTAAAACAAATGAATACTGTTTTAGATTAATTATGTACATTATTTATGAGAAAGTAAATAAATGCATTACTACAAAAGGAGTAGCCTACAACGTACCTGACGAGTCGTTGTTTAGATTTGAAATACATTCTGTGCGCAACTGCGCATGTTCGGTGACCTTGCTTAATTTTTCGTTTTTTTCTTCTTCTTGTAACCACGCCTTAATATTGACGACAGACTCGAATCACCGGGTTTTTAGTGAGACCCCTCCCGGACAACCAGCACTCACAGGCGTGATGTGACGTCCTTTCTGGATATGACGTAATTGTACGGTGAAACTTAGACTAGCGTAGGCGCAATTTGTTACAAATATCATGTTTATTAAAACGGGTAATTTTCATACTTGTTGCACAGTGAAACTTATACTTGGTAGGCTTATTTGCATACTTGTTTAGCTTGCAATGGATTGGCAAAAAGCTTACCAAATAATTACAATTAATGTGTAATACTGTCACGCCCACACCTGCCCTCCCACTGTCCCTATCCCCACAGTACTGATTGCCCTGATTCCCCACACCTGTGTCTTGTTAAGCACTCGATATAAGCTCTTTGGTTTCCTTTGTTTGGTGGGCGTTTTTGTAAGTACTGACCTTTGTTACTGCACCAGAACTCCTTTGTTTGAATGTTTCCCTGTGGCTTTACCCAGCCCCTTTAGTTGAAGTTTACCTTTTGTTTGTATGCTACCTTCATTAAATCTGTTCCTACCTGCACGTGTCTGCCTGCCAATGGACTCGTCACAGAAAAACGCCCCTACTGAAGACGCAGCAGAGGAATGTAACCTACAGCAGGCTGTGGGAGCTCACGGACGGTTGCTCAGTGCACACCAGGCCCAGCTGGGTCAACTGGGCAGAGCCATGGATGAGGCACTTCGGATGTTACACCAGCTGACCGTTCCAGCAGCCGTCCCGTTGGCTACCCCCAGCCCGGTGAGCGCTCCGGGCACCGCCCGTGTCTCCCTCCCAGACAAGTATGATGGGACCCCCTCCAAGTGTGGGGGTTTCCTTCTCCAGGTCTCCCTGTACTTCGCTCACCTTCCCACAGTCCAGACCTCCGACCGCTCCAAGATGGCAACAGTGGTGTCTCTACTCACCCGACGTGCCTTGGAGTGGGCCACAGCGATCTGGGAGAGTGTGAGTGCAGAGGGCATTGACTATGGGGAGTTTTTGACACGCTTCCGCGCGGTGTTTGACCACCCACTGGAGGGCAGAGGAGGAGATCGCCTGCTAGACCTAAAACAGGGATCACAGTCTGTCGCTGATTTTTCTCTGGCTTTCCGCACGGCAGCAGCTGCTAGCGGCTGGAACGAAGCGGCCCTACGTACCCTGTTTCGAAGGGGTCTCAGCGAGGAGGTGCAGACAGAGTTAGCCTGCTAGGACGACACCCTGTCCCTGGATGCCCTCATCGCCACCACAATCCGCTTGGATAGTTTGCTTCACCAACGTCATCGCCGCATGCCTCCACGGGGTCCTGCCTTCCCAGAGTCAGAGCCGATGGAGATGGACAACTCCCGTCTTACCCCCGCGGAGCGCCTGCGCCGCTTTCAGCAAGGGCTCTGCCTGTACTGTGTGGGTTCCGACCACCGGGTAACAGAATGTCCAGTCCGACCTGTCAGGCCCAGGAGTAGGATCAGACCATCAGGCCAGTCACCGCAACCAGGGGTGAGTGGGTTAGCACCTGACACTTCTCCTGAGCTGGTGCAGGTCTCTATTACTCTACAGGGTGCGTAGCTGAATTCCCATTATTTCCTTCCCAGCACTGGTGGACTCTGGAGCGGCGGGCAACTTTATTGGTGAGGACTTCGCCAGGTCCCTGCGGTTGCCTCTCCGGGTCCTGGATCCCTCCATCCCTATCCGGGCCTTGGACGGTAGACCACTGGGCCTGGGCAGGGTTACCCATGTGACTGACCTCCTGGACATCACAGTGGGTGCCCGGCATAGCAAACGTCTTCCCCTGCTTGTCGTTCGGTCCCCTCAACACAAGGTGATGCTGGGCCTCCCATGGCTGCAGCAGCACGAACCTACCATAGCCTGGTCCACGGGGGAGATCACCGCTTGGGGACCTCGTTGCCAAGGGACCTGTCTCCCCCTCGCTGTGCGAGCGACATCAGTGGTGAGTCCGCCAACGATCTCCCGGTTGTGCTTTCCAGAGGAGTACCGGAATCTGGAACAGGTGTTCTCCAAGGAGGCCACTCGACTTCCGGAGCACCGTCCCTGGGACTGCGCCATTGATCTGCTACCTGGGGCGGCGCCCCCTCGCAGTCGCATCTTTCCCCTTTCGGAGGCAGAGACCAGAGCCATGGAGGATTATGTCCAGCAGGCCCTGGAGCAGGGTTTCATCCGGCCCTCCACTTCTCCGGCTTCGGCTGGGTTCTTCTTCGTCCCTAAACAAGGGGATGGTCTACGCTCCTGCCTCGACTACCGGGGACTCAACTCTGTCACAGTGAAATATCCGTATCCCCTCCCCCTGGTGCCCTCCGCCATTGAACAGCTCCGGGGGTCTCAGTTCTTTACAAAACTGGACTACCGTAGTGCCTACAACCTCATTCGGATCCGAAAGGGGGATGAGTGGAAGACGGCCTTCAGTACCTTGTCTGGCCATTACGAGTATCTAGTGATGCCCTTTGGGCTGGCCAACACTCCCTCAGTCTTCCAGGCCTTCATGAACAAAGTCTTCTGGGATATGCTCAGCCATGGAGTAGTGGTTTACCTGGACGACATCTTAATCTACTCCCCCACCTTTGACCAGCACGTACGGCAGGTAAGAGCGGTGCTTCGCCGCCTTCTCAACAACCACCTCTACATCAAGTTGGAGAAATGTAAGTTCCACCAGTCCTCCACGTCCTTCCTTGGATACGGGATAGGGCCAAAGGGGGTGGGCATGGAGTCCAGGAAGGTGGAGGCCGTTACCGCCTGGCCAGAACTCAAGACGGTGAAGGATCTGCAGCGGTTACTGGGGTTCGCAAATTTCTATCGCTGTTTCATCAGAGGCTTCAGTACCATCGCGAGTCCCCTCACCACGCTGCTCCAGGGAGGGTCCCGCAGGCTGGATTGGAATGCGGCCGCAGCGGAGGCCTTTGGTCGCCTGAAGGAATGGTTCACCTCTGCTCCCGTCCTGAGACACCTAGACCCGGCACGCCAGTTTATCGTGGAGGTGGACGCCTCGGAGACCGGAGTTGGAGCGATCCTGTCCCAGCGTCATGGCATACCGCCACGTTTGCACCCCTGCGCCTTTTTCTCCAGGAATCTTTCGCCGGCGGAGGCCAATTACGATGTGGGGGACAGGGAGCTCCTGGCAGTGAATTTGGCCCTGGAGGAGTGGAGGTACTGGCTTGAGGGGGTAAACGAGCCGTTTCTGGTCGTCACTGACCACCGTAACTTGGAGTACCGCCAGAGGGCTAAGCGGCTTAACCCTCACCAGGCCAGGTGGGCCTTATTTTTTGCTTGCTTTAACTTTACTCTCTCCTACAGACCTGGATCCAAGAACGTCAAGGCGGATGCTCTCTCCCAGGTGCATGATGGAGAGGAGCGCCCGAAGGAGGATGGTTCCATCATCAATCCGGCTCTCATAGTGGCCTCCATCCTGTCAGGCACAGGAACCCGAGCCCTCACCACCAGCCTGTCCTCCGGGTCGGCTCTAAGTTCCAGCTGGGGTAAGGGACCGCTTACTTACCTGGGCGCACACCTCCCTGTCGGCTGGGCACCCAGGTGTTACCCCCACCACCCAGTTGCTGACGGAGAAGTACTGGTGGGCAGGTCTGCCTTCGGATGTTGCCCGTTACCTACCTGCACATGTGTCTGCCTGCCAATGGACTCGTCACATATACAATGTGTCATGTTTTTATTGCGTTTGCAAGCGATATGTTATCAATGTGTAATAGAATGTGTCATGTTTTTATTGCGTTTGCATGCTATATGTTGTTGTATGCCTGTGTTAGCCTTTTGGCCAGGTCGTCATTGTAAACGAGAACTGACTGGTTCTCAATTGACCTATCTGGTAAATAAAGGAAATAATAGTAAATAAACTGACGTGTAATCGGCTTTTTAATTGCTGCCATTATATGTTTTACGTATAGAAATGATTGTTTTGCTTTTAGTACGAAGGAAAATTATATTGAAATGAAACAGTTTTTTGAATAACAAGAATGAAATAAAAACTTGAATACCAATTCGTTTGCAGTGGGATTGTATTGTATTGAAGGGAGCCTGATCTGTTTCAGAGCCTGTTCGATAGATCTCTTGGTGCACACGTTCTGCTGAGGAAGGTAACTTGGGTCACAACTTAATTTGTCAAATTGTACCCCTGGGCTACTTCTATATTTTATCTACTTCACCCTTGAGTGTTACTTGGGTGAAATCAACCCTTTTTAAGGTTTTACTAAAATAAAAATTATACAAGGATAGCCTATTTTTCAACCTGAACCTCCATGGCCTTGGCTAATATCTCAATAACTTGTTCATGAGAACCTTTTGCAGGAGTACACATGCAAAATTCTCCCACACATTAATGTCCAGGTCAATTTGACCCACAGACAACTGAGACACACGAAAACATACACGTACACACTGACTCACTCAGTCTCACATTGAAAGAGAGTACACACACCGACCTGCTACAATTGATTCATGACACACAGAATATATTGTAAGCAGAGATCTTCTCTGTAGGGGTGACATATGTATATCGGTGAGTCTATCGGACAGAGACAGCTAAAACGCCTATAGGGCATGGCAGAAATCTTCACTGTATCAAATCAAATCAAATCATGTTTATTTATAGAGCACGTTTAAAACAGGCAGAGCTGACCAATGTGCTGTACAACACATTCAGATACAGTATATCAAATATAACAACAAAAAACAGTTGTGACACATATACATACTGTACTGTACATACTTAGCACAAGCTAAGTGCATGGAAAACCACTAAGATGCAAAGGCTAATGAGAAGAAATGAGTTTGGAGCTGAGACTTAAAGGAATCGACAGAAGGGGCAAATCTGATAAGAGAGGGAAGGCAGTTCCATAATTTAGGGGCTGTGACAACAAATGCACGGTCACCTCTGAGCTTTAGTTTGGAGTGTGGGATGGCCAGTAGTCCTAATTCAGAAGACCTAAGAGGCCTGGGAGTGGTGTATGGTCTCAGTAGATCTGTGATGTAGGAGGGGGCAAGTTGGTTCAATGCTTTGTAGACAAATAGCAGGATCTTGGAATCAATTCTATAGCGAACTGGAAGCCAGTGAACAGATGCCAAGATAGGGGAAAAATGGTCCCTCTTTTTGGATCCAGTCAAAAGCCTGGCCGCAGCGTTTTGGACCAGCTGTAAGCGGTACAAAGATGACTGGCTGATCCCAGTGCACAAGAAGTTGCAGTAGTCAAGACGGGAAAGAATTGGAGCATGGGTGACCTTTTCCATATCCTTCAGTGAAAGGAAAGGTTTTATTTTTTTCAGGTTCCGTAATTGAAAGAAATTGGATTTTACCACTGCATTTATCTGCTTGTCAAATTTAAAAGCAGAGTCAAAAATCACTCCAAGGTTCTTGGAGTGGGGTTTTAAATAGGAGGAAAGTTTACCTAAATTCCTAGTAATTAAGTTAATGGAGTTAGGGGGGCCAAAGAGAACAACTTCCGATTTGTTTTCATTTAACTGGAGAAAATTGTGAGCCATCCAGCATTTAATGTCCTCAAGGCATTCTATAAGAGAATTTAAATTGGACTGAAAGTTGGGTTTTAGAGGAAGGTAGAGCTGAGTGTCACCAGCGTAAAAGTGATAGGAGATGTTGTGTTTTTGGATTATCTTACTCAGAGGCAATATATAAATAGAGAAGAGGACAAGGGCCAGAATGGAACCTTGTGGAACTCCACACAGTAGGTTGGACAGGAGCCAGAATGGAACCTTGTGGAACTCCACAGAGTAGGGGAGAGGAGGAATTACTTATGTTGACTGAGAAAGTTCTGTTTTGAAGTTGTGAGCTAAACCAGTCCAGGGCAGTGCCTTTTATGCCAAGCCCATGCTCAAGGCGGTCAATAAGAATAGTATGATCCACTGTGTCAAAAGCAGCACTGAGGTCAAGAAGAACTAAAATGGCACAATCTCCAGAGTCGACAGTGAGGAGCAGGTCATTATAGACTTTCAATAATGCAGACTCTGTACTGTGCGCCCCCCTAAAACCTGACTGGAATTTATCTAGAATATGGTGTTGTTCTAGATAAGGTACCAACTGGGACAGAATTACCTTTTCAAGTTTCTTGGATAAGGGTCTGTAGTTGCTAAGCGCTGTGCAATCCAGGTTTGGTTTTTTTAATAGGGGCTGGACCACGGCGTGTTTAAAACAGGATGGGACAGAGCTGGAGGCCAGGGACCTATTTACCATGGCAAGAATGCTGGGACCAATTGTGTTAAAGGTCTCCTTTATCAGGCGTGTAGGAACAAAATCTAGGGGGCACATGGTAGGCTTCATGCTGGTAACAGTATCTTTGAGAGATGTAAGAGAGATTGGATGAAAACAGTTCAGTTGGGAAGAACAGGCTAGGGTAATATTTTGGTCACAGATTGGAGCTGAATTGTTGGATCTGATGAGTTGGATCTTACTGATAAAAAAAGTAGAGAATTCTTCACATTTTACAATGGACCCTTCAATGCTCGGACTTGGAGGGGGACATGTTAATGATTTAATAGTGGTGTAGGGGAACCAACCACCGAATCTTCCCCCCTCTCTGGTTAAGATCAAAGGAGCACGCCCAAATGGCCCCAGTGAACACTCCAGGGGGAGGCCAGCCTGTTCCTCTCACACAACTCCTGAGATTTGGGCAGAGCAGCACACTGCGTCCACTCTAAGGATTAGTAAATTGGGATTAAGAAACTGTCGCCTAAGGAACAGTCAATGACATTATTGGACATTGACAATGAGAAGAAATTGTAACATTAATCGTTTGTATTTTCTAATAATATATATATATATATATATATATATATATATATATATATATATATATATATATATATATATATATATATATATATATATATATATATATATATATATATATATATATATATATATATAAATATTGTGTATTATTTTTCTAAGTGAACTAACATAGTCAGCCTAGTTATGTTTGGTATCCAAATGTCCACCATGATATTTTGTAAACTTTGCAAACTTATATAGAACATATTCCTAGTAAATAAGCTTACATTGAAACCAAACGACATGGTAAGGTAAACTGATATTTCACTGATAGGTGAGATAATCAACACCTCTGATCACTGGCCTGTGGCCAATCAGGTGACCTCAGCCGCCTTTTGGACACCCCTTCTCAAACCAGCTTAAATACAGTTCCCCAGCCGGAAACTATGCTTTTAAGATCTGCACGTAACCTGGGAAGGCCGCCCTGCGTTACACGGGTTGATAAAATTGCACCCAACCCTATTCCTTGACCATAGGATGTCTGCAAGCAACTCTTTGAACAAAGGATTTTAGGCCTTTTTCCTCACTACAAGGCTGGAAAACTCCTTGCACACTTTCTAACTAAACCACTTCAGAGCAAAGGAACCTTTATTCAAACCATGTTTGGGACTTCACAACTTCCACCGTTTTCCGAGTGATTCAGAGCTTTTAACCAAATCTACTGAGTCAGAGGACCCGCTGGATCACCCAAACTGAACCAGCGCACCTTTGTCCTCCTTCCCAGAAGAGGGCAATTAACACGTCAAAGAAGTTTCTTTCTTTCTTTCTTTCTTTCGTTTCTTTTCCATGTTTATTCAAACAAGGAACTAACTTTCAGAACTTTACCACTAAAACCACAGACCGCTTCTCGATCCAGCCCCAACCGGCGGGCCGAGAATCAAGAGTCACTCCTTTGCTAGGCAACGCCACCTATCGTCTCAAAGTGACGTCAAGCCCACTTTTACATTGAGCGTTTGATGCTAAAGCTTAGGCAATTTCTGCTGTGTTGTGCTTATCATAATTTGTCCATATTTTAACTGTTATACCGTGTATGTTTAGATACTAGCCACTTTAGTTTATCAATGTCATCATTATAGTCATTCTTTGTAGTACTGTAATTTTCATGTGTTTTTAGACAGGTAAATAAATAGAATTGCTTTGCAATCAATCCCAGCTGTGTCATATCTTCGTTTTCATACAATCATTTATACTCATAACATAGAATGTCACTACTTCAGAATTGAGACTAAAACTTCAACTACTTATTAAATAAATGCCAAATCAGACCTGGTTTCCCATCGAGCCATGCAATAAGCTAAAATCTTGGGTGGTGCCCCCTTAATTATTTGATATCAAATTGATCGATTATAATATTAATTTATGAATTAATTGATAATCTACAAAATTGATAAAGAGTAATTCACACACAAGACGTAGTAAACCAGTAACCTACAGTGTTGAATAGGACCTTAGGGTTATGACAGTTTTTTTAAATGATGTCAGAAAAATATTCAGTTCTCGCCCTCTTAACAGCCTCTTGATATTGGACTAGCTGGTCTCTTAAAATGTCAAAGGAAATATTAAGTTTGTTTTGTTTCCACCTGCGTTCAGCTTTTCTGCATTGCCGCCTTAAAATTCTGGTGATTTAGGCTTTGGCTTTTCTTATTCTGAGGGGAGCAACAGGGTCAGGAATGGAGGAGCAGGTAGAACTAAACAAGCAGGAGAGTTCCTCTGTGTTAAGTTGAGGAGGGGGGGCCTCAATAATGTGGATATTAGGGGCAGCTGAAAAGGCAGCAGAGAATATTTTGACAACAGAGGTATTTATATGGCGGGAACAGCGAGCAGCAGGGAGAGATTTTGTGGGTAAAACAGGCAGAGCTGTATCGAACAGAATCATACAGTGATCAGAAAGACAGGGGTTAATTATTTCGAGATTGTTCATAGGAAAATCAGAAGATGGAACTAAATCAAGAGTATGCCCAAGATTATGAGTTGGATCAGTAATGTGTTGGGTGAGATTAAAAGATTAAATTAAATGCATAAAGTCACTAACGAGTGGTTTGGACGGACAGCAGACATGAATATTAAAATCACCAATAATCAAGACATTCTGGTAGTTAGGAATGATCTGTGATAGGAAGTCAGCAAACTGCGAGATAAAATCGTTCAATGTTTTGGTGGGACGATACACAAGGGCAATCAAAAAGGGGTTGGACAATCCTACTTTTGTTAACTGCACTTCAAAGCTGGAGAAAGACATCTGGGTTAAACGGTGGCAGTTGAAATGGCTTTTAAAAACAAATGCTAGACCGCCGCCACGACCAGTGAGTCTGGGTATATTGAGATAGTCACAGTCTGAAGGACACAGTTCAACAAGCGGAGCGATCTCACCAACGTTCAGCCAAGTTTCCGTCAACAGTAAGAAGGGGGGACCCATATGACAGACAGCCAATAGAACCAAGCAGAGATCTGCTTTTTACGGATGACCTATGAGAGACTGTTTATAGAACAGGGCAAAGATCTTCTGGAAGTTATTAAAATCCTTACTTACCCCAAAGCAATTTTCATTTGCACAACCTAACTGAAAGGCCCAGAAGAAAGAACAAAAAGAAAAAGGTTTTCCAGGCATAACTAATTCTCATTAGGAATTGATATTAATTCACATTTAACCTTATTTTAACACCAATGTAATGACTAATGTAATTCATAATATGGGCCTATATATTTAATACGAACACATGAACAGGTAATACATGGTGATCTGAAGGCAAGGGAAAGGGTAGTCCCTCTGCTTTGAGAAGTAATTATCTTCATCTCATGTGTGGCGTCAAAAGGGAAATACAAAGAAAGGGCCAGTGAGTGATAATCTGATACCATGAGCCAAGTAGTATTATGTCTTACCAATATCCAATATTTGTACACCAAACCAAGGATATATGGAGCAGAGGCTCCTTTTCATGTGGATAATAGATTAACATAGTATGAGTAGTGTTTGCCTTTGCTTACTTTGTTGTGCAAATCTCTTGTGTAAAAATATACAACATTGACAAATCTTTTGTATTTAGAATTCAAGACAGACAAGGTTGAGTATGTTAGGATTTGTTTTATTTTCACACTTTGCATCTCGCTTTCTTGCAGTACCCTTGTTCAGGTATACATTATGAAAGAAGGGAAAGTCATTGGGTGAGAGGTTGAATCCCCCTCATTTTCATCTTTTAATGAATCCGCTCATCGAACTCCTCTCTTTCACTAGAATGATCAGATTGGAGAACAACTGAAAATTTAAAGGTTCAATAAAATTCTATCTTAGCTAGAACAAACATCAACACAGGCATGCAAGCAAACACAAACATGTTTCAGACACTAAACAACTGTCTGTAGATATCAAGAAACCCCACAATGTAAACTTAAAGTCTGAAAATACAACAATTGCAATTTACGATACATACTTCACCACTGATATACTTCTTCTTCTTCTATATTGCGTATTGCTGCCCGCTGATTATTCTTCAACTCCACAACTACACCCTTAGATAATTAACTGATATTATTGAATATTTCTTGTTGGCAGACTATGAACACTGATGCTGCGATCGGAATCATTAACATAGGGCCTACTAAATATGAACTGATTTCCTGGCATAGGCTATTTAATATTTTAAGGACGCCAAGAAAGACATACGTCATATCCAGAAAGGACGTCACATACCGCCTGTGAGTGTGGGTCGTCTGTGCTTGCGGGCTGCAGTTGGACCCTTCTCGCTTGCTGCTGTGCTGTCTGAAGACTTCAAGCGCATAATAATGACGAGTAAAGAATGGGTGTTTTTGAGCAGAAAAATTAGCCGTCACTCTAACTCCGATGGGCCAATAGAAATCATCTTCTAAACCCCGCCCTCAAGTGATTTTTGTGCCAAAATGGAAAAAAATCCTCAATCAAAACCACAGATCCACAAGCAAAACAATTTTACACACACAAAAGAAAACCGTAGATTAAAACCACTGAACTAAAAATCACAAGAAATAAATATAGACTTGCAAGATTTACCTGAAAAATATTTAGTTTAGCTCTTTGTTTATTTTTTTGCGGTTTTAGATTTTAGTTTTGCTTTATAGTTTTCTCATATTTGGCTTTTGGATTTGAGTTTTTCTTTTGGATTTTCCTTTTTTGCTTTGGGATTTTTGTTATGCTTTTGGTTATCTTCTTTTTTGTTTGTGGATTTTGCTTTAACTTTTGCAGCTATTTGGCACAAATCTCATTCCGTACTGTGCCCTTTTCAAGACGACCTCTCAATGAAAAGGTTGACATAGTGAAAAAAGGCCGCCCAACTCATAACCCATAAAAGCAGGTTCCAATTTATGTACACGAACCAGTGTTAATTTGGTCAACGAAAATTTGGACTAAAAGTATTCTTGACAACCTTTTTTATCATGACTTTGAATTGAATTGTAACAACAACGTAAATGAAAAAATATTGACTACGAAAATGTATATGAAATCTTCTAAATGTTCATTATGCCCTAACGAATTAAGAGACGACATAGCTGGCTCTGTTCTGGCAGACAACCTAAATCAAAGCTGCCATCTCAAGGCATTGGTTGTTTTCCTTTTTAACGATTCATTTAACTGAATAACAAATTCTCCCTGCCTTCTATGGAGGACCAAAGCTGCCAAAATGAAAAATAAATACATAAATAAATAAATGACTCAAAAATAACTAAAATGCCATGGATTGTATTTTCCTTTGTATTACAGCCCCTATTATTTACTTTCCTATTTACATTTCTTTATTGCCTTTTACGTTTCCTTTTACATTTGCTTTGCATTTCCCCTCCTATGTACTTTCTTACTTCGGTATTACTTTCTTTAAACATTTATTCAGAAGTTGGTTTTTACATTTCCACTTTGGCATTTCCTTTTACATTTCTGTATGCATTTCTCCTTCATCGCCAATGATGTACAAAAACATCGTGCATTAACTTATGTACACAAACATTGCTTGTGTATTACATTTTTTGTCTGGACTTGATGATCTTTCTTTGCAATGGTATAGTTCTTACCATTGTTATATTTTCTTCTTCTTCTTCTTCTTATTGCCTCTATCAATTTTAATCCGCTAATAAAAAAAGAAAAAAAAGAAAATACATCGGACAGTGTCAGTGTGGGTATGTGCGCGCTCGTGCCTCTACATCCACAATGCAAATATATGTATAGCCCATTTTTTTTATTAGTGACTTTTTATTGTGGGCGGTACCGAAGGCCCTGTTCTGATAGGCACGGTTCGCCACTGTGACACAGCTATATCATACTTAGCCAAAATAGTCCTATATTGCTACACTAACTTTCCCACAAGAATCATAATTAAGTTTACACTGGGGCAGGGCAAAGCAATATAGCGGAGATTCTTTCTGTAAACGGAGGCTAAGCAAATACAGATGACCCCCCCTCGTTTCTATCAATTATTACACCCCCCCCCCCTCCCCCGTTTAGAGGCAGCCGCACCGTGTAGGGATTCAGAGGACTCTCCAGGCTCACAGTAGCAGCACGCGCCTGCACATGCAGCCGAATTGTGCTTCTCCTACAAATCTAGATTATTACATCGCTATGAAGACGGATTTACACTGCGTACCGCTAAACTATCGAAAGTTTGAAAATAGAACATTGAAATAACATTTCCGGCTGTTACTGTGCAGATATGTAATAGCTCACAACTTCGCTTCGAAAAAGACTATCCTATAACAGATGATCTGTTGGATCTATTTTATTTAAAATGAGAAACCCCCATCTAATAAGTGAGGGATGTAAGGCTGTCAATGGGAAGGACGCAACGGGGAAAACGTTCAAAAGGAAATCTCGTGAGCCCAAGAGAGTCACCGACTTCAGTTTCAAATATGATTCTAGAACTGACGATGGATTAACAGGTGAGCCAATGGACGAAACTGACAAAATCCACTTCGTGCAGAAAAGACCGCAAGACCACAGCGCTGTTATACTTGTTGAAAACCCAACGGTGTCATCTGGTAATCCGATCACAGCTATTGATATGCGCATTAATGCTGTTCCGACTATTCCGACTACTGCTAAACTGCCGTTATCCAAGGCTTCTTTACCAGTGAAGACACACCGAGACAACCTTTACATCACTGCCCTCTCGACAGTTAGTCGACACGAAAAACAACAGCCCTTTGGTCAGGAGCCAACCGTCAAAAAACAACTGAGTTCAAGCCATGCCCCAGAGCCCTCTCTGCATAGCCAGTTGGTGTGCCAACAGCGCGGTGAGAGTTTTCTCCTCGCCGCCTCTCCGGCGCCATACAGCCATAATAACAACACCATTGAGCCACTGGAGGAGTCGCCAAGGAAACGTCCCGGAGAGTCTCCTGGCAGCGTTCCTGAAATCAAAGCTATCCAGCAGACACGTCGGCTGCTCGCTAACGCCAGGGAGAGGACCCGCGTACATACCATCAGTGCAGCCTTTGAGGCGCTCAGAAAGCAGGTTGGAATTTCCTCTAAACGCGCGTGCACGCATACAGGCTGTTAACAAGGAGGGTACTTTTGCAGAACATTAAAGAAAGGAAGCTTTGATAATGCGAGGTGAGGTAAACTTAGGCCTAGCCCATGGAATACTGAAAAAGTAGGCCTGTAATCAAAACACAGTTAAAATATACATTTGAATTGATTCTGGTAAGCTTAATGCAATTATGCTGTGTAATAGGGCCCCCACCCTTCCCTCTCTCTATGTTCTAAACAGGTGCCATGCTACTCATATGGCCAGAAGCTGTCAAAGCTGGCCATCCTGCGGATAGCCTGTAACTACATCCTGTCACTGGCCCAACTTGCCCAGCTGGACTACAGCCCCAACAACAGCACACTAAGCTTCGTACAGTGTGTGGAGCAATGTACCCATACATTGCAGGCTGAGGGACGCAGCAAGAAGAGAAAGGTGAGCGGGCAGAATGGAAGAGAGACTAAGGCTTATAAAGTAGTGCATGGTAGCTGCAAACAGACCGACAGATAAGAGGAAGATGAAACAGCAATGAGAGTGGTAGAAAAGACGTGTTTTCAGGGAAGAAAACAAAGGAGAGAGGAGGAAGATGGGTGTTGAAGAGAAATCAATTGGAAAGGTGTGCAAGAACAGTACAATAGCACAGCAACAGAACAAAACAAAGGCAGCAAAAGGGTTTATGTGTATGATATTTCTCAGCAAACACATCCAATAGTCTCGTTTTTTTTCTGTCTGAGATGCTCGTTAGTTTGCTGATTACGAACTGTGAGATTGTACATTTCTGGCTCTGTTAAAATGTACCCTGTAAAACCAATGAAGATTGCACTTTGTATTGTATGTATTTACATGAAAACAAACTCACACTTTACATATTCAGATATATTTACATATGCAATGGGATTCACGTCTGGGCTTTAGCTGGATAATCAAGGTCATTCAGAGACTTATGCTGGTGTCATTCTATTATTGTCTTGGCAGTATGCTTTAAGTTCTTGGTATGCTGAAAGGTAAACTTTCACCACATTCAGAAGTTTTATGCACACTAGATCAGGTTTTGTGGAAATACCTGTGTCTTAGGATGAATTTGCTGTTCTCCCAATTTTGGCCACTCCTGTGCCTGCACTGGAGATTCTACCCAATTACATATTGCTGCCAACACAATGCTACACTGTAGAAAATATTTTTTTCTTTTTACCAGCCGTTGAGTAGTGCCTCATCTCTGCAATACTGTATGTCCCACTTGGATTTCGGCTCAGTTTTAATTTAAGGGTTTCATCAACCCAGCCAATCCTTTAATTGCATTTTGCCAAACTCCAAGGGGGCTGTCAAATACCCTTTTGTCAGATGTTGCTTCCTTTTTCGCTACTACCATAAATATCTGGTTGAGTACCTCTGAGATGACTGTCCGTCTGGTAGATTTCAAGTTTTTGCAGAGGACTGCTCATTCTTTGTAAGCAGAAAATGACATTACAAAGGTGCCTGTTTAACTAGAACAATGGAGCAGTCTTTCCAATTAGCAGTCTGCAATCCTAACGTATCAGTGCCCTGTTAGATTAAATCAGCGCCAAGTAATTGGGGACTGAATAGAACAGTGTTCTTCAAGTTCTGATCCACAATACAGGGATATGGGGTTGTGTTATCCCTACTATTAAATAACCGATTGATGCCTTGAAGTGAACCTTTGCAACATGTCATTGTCATTTAAACCAAACTTTGAAACTTTGAACAAAGAACCATGTAAACTGAGCGAGATCATCTCCCTCTCTCTTGCTTGGTTTTACCAAAAAACACAAAAATAAAATAAGCCTGGTGCGCATGATTCAGAAATATGACCAAAGCACATGCACAACACTAGGAAGGCCTCTTGACTCCAAAGTTTAGAGATTTACAATATATATACGTTTTTGATTTATTATTATTTATTTGTGTATTTTTGCATCTGCTGGACACAAAGATTTTTACCCCCAGAAAGAAATGCTCTCAAAGGCAGCTGTTTTTCTTAGCATCGTTGACTTACAATAAACCAATAACCTATCACTGTTGGATACAACTCATTAAATAGGAGTTCGGTTAGCAGACTACTTTTGGACTTTTGGATAAAATTAAAAGCCTTACAACTTTTCCCTTTTAGCCTTAAGTGCTTCTACTTTTGAACATGTGTAATCATGTATTAAAACATTTATTTTATGTTCATGATATCCTAGTCAGTGTTGCTGTTACATATTTAATATCCTACATAACATTACAACCAACATGCCTTGCCTGTTTTGTACTCTTCCTCTCTCCCTTCGCTAACATGTTTCCCTAGCTTAATCACATTCAGAAGGAAACTTGCTGAGCAACTTTTTTTCTTCCTTGGCTGGGCCAGACTGGCGGTCCCAGACACCAGATGTTGCAGCTCTGGTCTGGAAGTAGAGCTGGCGCCACAGAGGGCAGAGGGCAGGGGGAAGGCACGCGAGCTGGAGCCTAGAGATCTGTTGCTCCGTGGGACTTGGCACATTCCCCAAGCCCCTCTGTGCCACATTCCCCTGCTCTCCCTTGGCCATCTGTTCCAAAAAACACTTTGAAAAAACAGTGATCATTGCTCTCAGGCTACAGCAGCTGTTGGTGGGGATGTGGGGAGGGAGGGAGGGGAAGTCTGAGTAAGAAAGAAATGCCTTTGTCAAAGAGAGCCAGTGAGTCTGGGGGGGGGGGGGGGGTTTCCATGTTTTTTTTCCTGCAACTGTGCCCTGATTAAATGAGCTTGTAGAACAGATCAGAGCCAACAATGCGGGGGGGGGGGGGGGGGGGGAATTGCTGAGGGTGCTGCAGCTCCCCCGCTTTTTCTGTATTGTTTAACTGCAATGGCAATTTACAAAATATATAGGCCTATTACAATATTTTTTATTCTTAGATATTTTGGGTTTGGTGTATGAGCAGAGCAGAGAGGGTGGATATTTTTATTTTCATGTTTGATTTACTTATTTTCAAGATGTGTATTAACCAATCAGATTTGTCTTTGCCAATTGCGATTGACACACCCACAGAGGGACGACATTTCTGTTACAAACGCAACACGAATGCATGTAGCTAGTAAATTTCAAAATGTAGCAAAAGAGAATTTCTGATTTTTTTAAAAACGCTCTCGCTTTTAATATTAACATGATATAGAGTACCGACGCTCCTCCCACCGATCGTTCCGGAAGAGAATTTCCCCGCTTTTTTCTCCATATAAATATTTTAGAACCGCCAATATAAGATCCCTGTTCTACCAACACTTACAATTCGCTCCTGGTTTGTAGAGAGAGACGGTTTCTTCTAAACTTGCAAACTCGTTTTGGAATTGTTGAACTGTGAATTTATATATAACGTTTTTGACAACGCTTCAAATAAAAAAATACAAACTGTCTTTTTTGCTAGGCTCTGATTGGCTCTAAAACGATTTCCTGTGCTGCGCAACCTCCCCTCTGGTCCTGATTCGTTACTCTCGTTCCTAGCAATTGTCGCGTCCCGCAGTTCTGAGAGACGACAGGACTAAAGGTATAAGCAATAGCAAGCTTTAATCAATAAAGTAATCAATACAAAAATAATAAAGAAGAATACGATGAAATCAAAAGATAACAAAGGGCGGCAACACCACGCTACACCAGTCTGCTGTCCTACACACACACACAGACACACAAACCCAGTCTACCGAATGCCGCCACCTGGGAGGGGTCTGTTCTCGTTTTATACAGTGGTAGAATACAAGGTCATATGTCAACTGGATGGAGAGAAGTCATTGGTTTAGACGATAGACCCTCCCTTGTTGGTGCGCAGGCTCAGTCCTAAGCCTCTAGGCACAGGCATTGTTGTAGTCGTATCTAATACAGGCGTGCGCTGTAAGAGAGGGGGAGAGTCTACAGAGATCGTAACAATGACCATTGACAGACCTTGAACAGATTATAACGTGTAGGATTGTCCTTTTGATACACAGCACATAATATATGTAATTAAGTGGTCTAATACACAGCATAAAATACATGTAACTAAATGGTTAAATCTTAACACAATCTAGCTAGGTAACGTCATTCGCTTTAGTTTGAGTGAAGTCTTCCAAGTCAAGTGACATGACATTTAGTTAGTTCGTTAGTTATCTAGCTAGTTTAGTTAGTTTGTTAAGTTAGATAGCAGGCAGTTACAAGCCTCACATGTTGGAAATAAATAAAACGTAGTACAGTTATGCACTCCAGAACGATGGTTGCTGTCAGGGACGAAACTGCACCATTTTGTTGATATAGTTACGTTAGCAAGCAAAGCAACCAATCTATTTTATAAAAAATACTAAAAGCACAAGCAAACAACATATACTATACAGTACTAGCTAACAATGACGAACAACATTTTATAAAAAAATGACTAAATACGTGTATATACACAACTACTTTATTCATTGTTTGAACGGTAAAGAGAGACGGCAAACTTCATCTGTAGAGAGCTATCAGAAAGGATAAAGTTGACACAGGAGAAAAATATCCTAGGTCAGTTTTGTGTTACACTCAATCGTTGTTGGGCATTTAAAACTGATCTAAGATCTGTGGCATTTAAGCACTTTGTGGTATGGGGTTTGTAGTTCTTTTTACGACGTGACTCGGTACGTACACAGGCTTGTACCCTAGACTTTTTTGCGATGAAGAATTTTTTTTGCTGATTTTTCAGCGCTGTCACTCTACGCATTGAGCTGACACTTCGCTGAGCCACAGCGTTAACAAATGTTTTTTATTCTATTTTTATTATAGGTCGACTCTATTCATAAAAATATGTAGGGTTCCTTATGGCTTTATACATGTACAGCCATATTCTTGCCACGCAACAGTAAAACATTTTTTATTATTCATTATTTTCTATAGACATAGGCTAGGTATTTATTTTCGTATCGGTAACATCCACGTGCCGGAAATCCGGCACAGTGCCGGAAAACTTTAAACCCTACCTGTATGTATGCCACTGACCTTCAGCGCCCCCAACAAAAAATGTGTTATAGCGTCCTTGATCAGAGCTGTTTAAAACCCATTTTAACATTAATCACAGTTCAGTCAGGACAACTTACAATAGGTTTAACAATTTATTGCAATACATGTTAGTACATTGAAGTATGGCGTCAAGGGTCTGCTGCTCTGATTGCTTCCCCACACGGGGTTTTATACAAATGCTAAGTGAACAACAATTGGTAGGGAGCAGATATCTGCAGAATCCCCCATCGGATACCGTGCAACAGACCATAAATAAGTGGAAGCTGGGGTTAATGTGGGTAGCAGCAAGAGCAGGAGCATAGTGTGGTGAGTGACTGCGGTTTAGTAGGCCGTGTTAAACCTTTGAGCGTATGCGACTGGTTGATTAATTTGATGTGGATAAATGCTGCGTCTGAGTTGCCTGTTTAAAGAACAATATGCAAGAACAAATTTTATATTATAGATATTAATAGTTTAGGAACCAGAGAATTTTCTACAGGGTAGCCAGGATGGGACCAGTGGTCATTTTGAGGTGGCACCGAAATCATTATTATATTAATGTAAACATTTGTCTAAGTAGTAAATAAGGGGCAACACATACTGTAACTACATTAATTTTAATTCAGGCAGAGGTGGAACAGATCAAACAATATTCAGTGTATCCAAAAATATATATATGTGCTTGCAGGGTAAAATAACGACATCAGAATACATCTCTGATTTTTATAATTGTATAGACCATTGCATAATTGTCAGTTTATCTGGTTTTATTATTTATTGTGTATGGGTAAATGAATTTTTTTGATTTATTCTATAAAATTACTGACTATATTTTCCCCAAATTCTGAATAAGAATATTGCCATTTAGAGACAAAAGTGAAAAAATTATAATTAAGAAACTAGTAAAAAACAAACAAAAAAATCTGTGGTTATGTCAGGCCTGAATAATCCAAAGAAAACAAGTTTATATAAAATTTTAAATGACACACTACAACTTTGATTGAAAATTAGGGTTATTCCACAAAATACTGATTTCTAAGATCCAGTCCACACATAGCCGGGTATTTTTGAAAACGGAGGTTTTTCCTCCCTCGTTTAAAAAAAAATCTCTGTCCACACGAAAACGCAAAAAAAAGAAACGCTGTCAAAAGAACGCCAAACCATGTTGGCCAATCAGAAGCTTGGAAAAAAAGGGTGTGTTAGGGATTACCAAGGCAACCGTCGACAGCCGACAGTTTGGCTACATGTAAACAAATGACATCTAAGGACCTAAAGGCGTAGACTCTGATGCAACGAAGGAAAAATCTCCGTCTATGATCGTTTTTGGTGTCCACACGTATCACTGAAAACAGCGTTTTAAAAAAAATCCACCCTAGCCGGCGTTTTCGAAAACCTCCGTTTTCAGTGACGAAAATCGCCGTTTACGTGTGGATGAAAGGTCAAAACGGATAAAAAAAACTCAGTTTTCAAAAATACCCAGCTACGTGTGGACGGGATCTAACTTGCTTGATTACATCATACTCATAGTTGGCATGTGATGCAATAGTACTATACAAGTATGTCCAAATTTGGCGGCCATTTTACCTGGGTTTAGTTCTAAACCGGTTATAATGGGAGTCAATGAGAAAAAATGCAGGTTCTTGCAATAAATAACCATTTAATCATATTTTGTTCTATCTCCATGCATTGGCGTCATAACGTAGGCTACCAATTTGCATAAAGCTTTGTGGTTGGTGTATGTGGGCTGCTGGAGGGGAGATGCTACATAATTCCATATAAAAGGAACGTAAAGAAATCTTTGGCCAAATAATCACAAGCTAACTACAGGGACATCATGTGTGTGAATTAAAAAATGTTGGTGGGGTTAAATGTAGCCTAGGTTTGTAATTTGTAAAGTGTTGTTTGACAATGTCATTTTAGAAAGAGCAATGGGGCATCCACGACATTCCTGACTCCCATGATACCTTGCGCAAATTATGGGCACAACTTCAGTTTTGAACAATGCAATGCTAAATTATCGACTAAAGGCTCCACGATTTACTTCAAGTGAAATAGTTTGCTTTTGCCGAGGGTAGGCGAACAAAAATCAGCAAAGCGACGTTGCTTTGGTTGTTCGTTTGCCAGAAACTGCTGCCCATTTTTTCTAGCTCGGCAAAAGCGAACAGAGGCGAACATCCTATGTGATTGGTACAAGCATGGTGGTAGCCTGCGCTGGCGAAAGCTTTGGATGGCTACGTTTGATTTCCGCGTACAGCATTTAGGCCTACTGTTTGTTTTGGTCACAGTGGCACTTGTTTGGAAATGTATCTTGAACTATGAATACTGTTGAGAGCAGCTTAACTGAAGAAGTAAAAAAATATTAACACTTAAGACTCGTAACCACTCCTAATGTTTTGTTGCGATCCGTATCGTTTGGTTCCCCCTGCTGCATTGGGGTGTAAGCTACTGCAAACTCAAATCAGTAGCAAACAAGACTTGTTACAAGTATACTATCACAGCCTCGGCGAACAAGCGAAAGAGAACCAAGCGAACAGGAAAAGTTATGGCTATACCGGAGCCTTAACGGTTCGCTAGTTAATCGCCAAGATGTGTAATTCTGTTTCAGATCATACTAAAACGACGATAAAACGGGCTGACGTTGTTCCCCACCCCTCTACCATTGAGGGTTTTGAGGGCTATTTGGAAAAAGTGACCTAAGAAGCAGCGTATGGGTGTATTTTAAGATACGTTGTTGTGTCAAGTGGTAGCGATCTGGAGGCTTTTAAACAACATAAAGTGCTAAGTCGTAGTAGTAGCCTACTTACTTGTAGCCTATAGGATCAAAATCGGACCTGTGTTGACAAAGTCAATTTCATTTATTTTGTTTTTCGCTGATTTGATGTTGAGCCCAAATAAATCCAAATTAACGCGTATATTGTGCATGGCCTATTGTATTGATCACCCCATTTGATATAACGTTAATCCATCAATCACAATTGCAGAATCTTTTCACTATACTCCCTTGGCTCGTACTATAGCTGATAAACTAGTAAAGGTGCTGAAATACCTAATTACAAATGAATAAACCTTGATAGAGTGACTCAACAATAAAAAAATGAATAAGGGTTGGTTTCTTATGAGGAATTGGGAATAATGATGAATGAGGCATAATTACCTCTTAGATAAATAGAATATCTAGGGTAAATTCAGGTTGTGTGTGGTAGATGATCCAGGAGACCAAAACAATTCACTCAGAAGTCCATCCATCCATCCATTAGCTTTACCGCTTATCCTGTACAGGGTCACGGGGGGGCTGGAGCCTATCCCAGCGGACACAGGGCGAGAGGCGGGGTACACCCTGGACAGGTCGCCAGTCTATCACAGGGCCGACATATAGGGACAGACAACAACTCACACTCACATCTACGTGCAATTTAGAGTCACCAATTAACCTGCATGTTTTTGGACTGTGGGAGGAAACCCACGCGAACACGGGGAGAACATGCAAACTCCACACAGAAATGCCCTTGGGTCAGGTGGGGATTGAACCCAGGACCTTCTTGCTGTGAGGCAACAGTGCTAACCACCGAGCCACCGTACTCAGAAGTCACTACAGTTATGTTTATATAATCAAGTTCAGGCCTAATTAACAGGTTCATTCTGAAATTAAATTGTAATTGATCATTGTTTGGAAGCTACATATCCTCAAACATATCATGACCCCTCTTTTACTGAGGGGTTTGTTCAGGTAATGTGGGGCAGATTGTTTGTTAAAATGGGACAGCCATTCTCATCTTAAAAGAGGTTTCTTTGCTACATTTTAGTGCCAATGTAAAACATTTTATTAAACAATAAACATGAATAAGCCTATATAAGAGTTAGGTGGCTGGCGGGTTAAGATGACTCCATTCAACTGAGAAGCTTCGAACCCAGAAATGTAGATACTGGTATTATTTGTTGATCCACTGTGTTGAATATTTAGTTTCTACATTTGTTTCTATGTGCATTACAAATTGACCAGAATAACTTATAGCAAGTAATTACAAAAATATAATTAATTCAACTTAATTTGAGTCATGAATACAACTGCTAATTTGATTGAAATGAAATGGTCAAGTAGGCTACACTCAATTTACCCACTTGTCCATAAGGACTTGTATTAAACATTGTTATTAAGTACATTAAACTTAACTAGTTATGTTTTAGATAGTTTTAACTCAGTGGTTAGCCCTGATCCTGGGTTCGAACCCTGGCCGATCCAGGTCCTTTCTGTGTGGAGTTTACATGTACTCCCCGTGTTTGTATGAGTTTCTGCCGGGGCTCCAGTTTACTCCCACCACCATAAAAACATGTTTAGGGCTAATCCTCCTATCAATGCCTTGACCAGGCACTGGCAAAGAACTGGAGTTGGTCAATTTCCCCCTACGGGGCCAGGTCACTGCAAAAGAGCACTCGTGCTCAGTTGGACTTACCAGGTTAAACAACGGTTAAAAAATATAAAATGTTGTAGTAATTTATTTGCAATTATTGACATAAGTATAGAAATAATTATAATATATTAAATAAATAGATTCATTAAAATACATAAAGTAATACCTTGATAAAATGGAAATGGTGTATTTTCCTTCAAAGTAATAATTTCCTTCAGAGTAACATGCAGTACCGTCAAGTCAAATTTATATTGAACAGTACATAGGCAATTCAATATACATTAAATAAGGCAAGCAGGGACATGTGAAGCTAGAAATAGAATAATAAGAAAAAAATTAAAACTTTTATACCTAGAAATATTACAGCTAATGTATGCTGCTTCACCTTCATTAGTTACCACTGGGAACAGTCAAGAGACCTGTTCCAGGTGATCTTAGGGGTCTAGAAGGTTTATTTTGTGTTGGTAGGATGTCCGTAATGTATTTTGCTCCAAATTGTTTAGTGCATTGGCGATTTTACACCCTTATTCCCTCACAGCACCCATAAAAAGAATAAAAGATTTAGGCCCTTTCCAGGCGCAATAACTTTCCCCAGGAACTAGGGACTTTACCCGGTACTGTGTTCTGACCGCAGGGACCAGGGTCTAAATTAAGTTCCGGGGACTAAATAGCAGGAACTATAAGGTATCTGCTCGGGAGGTAGTACTTTCCAAAGTATAGGAACCTTCAGGGTGGGGCTTGCGGCACTGAACATTTCTCATTGGTCGAGGAGTACCAGCAGTACATTTCTACCGATATTTCAACCTCCATTTTTAAAAGTGCGACTGCAATCGAATCGTCAACATGGAAGACACAACATAGTAATAGTAGATATAGATCGATGTTTTTTATTCACAATCAACAAAGGCAGTCTAACATAATGTATAGTGCATAGGCAGTGAGTGAGGCTGAGGATTGGGATGGTTAATATTGACAAGTTATCGTAGCCTTAACCTACGGAGGACAACGTAATGTTCATATAAAGCAACTCTAATCACTAATCTCAAACAAAACGCACAGCAGTAGGCTATGGCTGTGGCAGGTGGTTTGAAATTGAGTTTTAACAATCCCACACATTCAATGTTATGTCAGTCTGAGTGAGTGAGTGAGTCCACGATGTGACCGGAGTAACAACAGACAAAACTGACCTAAATTAATATCAGATCTTAATAATTGCGTCCATTTATAAGTGGCAAATAACTGGCATACTTTGTTTCAAAACTTTGTAAACTTCTGTAGTCTACGGTACAATGTTTCTTTCTTTCTTTTTTCTTTTATCATCAGACATAGCCAAGCTACAACGACAACGTTGTGTTCGGGGTTACTATTGGTTTTGTGGCCGCATTCGTTTATTGCCTTCAACCGGCAAACTTTCAAAAATGTTGTTCTTTCAGCCACACAAAGTTTAACTTGAGTAAATGTACAGCTAAGAACTGCGCAATTTGTCCCTGTTCTTTTCAACTACTATTGTCTTTAGTTTTACTCACTTTTTACTTAAGTTTAGCTTGCTAACTTTGTGAAAGGTTTGCTACGCTGATGAAGCTAAAAACAACGTATCTACAGTTCCGCTGTATGTTCTGCCCGTAAATCAAAATGCATGGGATGTTTGAAAATATCATGGATACATTTCTAACGTTTTTCCTGAAGGTCTGAATAAATCGCTAGACTTGTTGCTAGTTGCTTTTTAGAAATAAAGTCTCTAGAATGGTCTTAGAAGTCACTAAAACAAGCGACACAGTGGCTAAATTGGCAACACTGGTCCTGGCTCTCGACGTAGTTATGTACGCATCTAAAAAGGCATTCAACCTAGGACTGTTGCGGCTTTAAGGACATGGTTCCGCCTAAAAAAACATTATTAAGAAAGAATTACGAATGGGGACAGGGTGGCCAGTGGCCACGACCACCCCCTGCCACCCCTTAAATCCGCCACTTAGTCTAGGATCAAACCATTAAAGGCTTTTAAAATAACCAAATATTTTCTAAAGTCGACTTCTGTTTCTTAGGGGGTGAATGCGGGGGTTATAATATTGTTATAATGAGTTCACTTCCTTTTCTTCTGAAGAGGAGCAGCTGCATTCTTCACTTGTTGCAGAAACATGGATGCTAAGACATGGATGTACAGTGTTACAAATCATATAGTTTAAAATAAAACCATGAGGGATCTCGAAATCAGCAAAACCGAGAAAAAAAGAGACTGAACAACACTTTTCACCGGTTAATTTAAATTTAGAATCATTATAAAAAAAGTACCTCCATGTTTCTTGCCATACCCTTTACACAGAAAAAACAAAATTTACATAAATAAATGTACATTTATCTTTTTGCCATGGAGATTAAAGAGAAAGGGGATGGGAAAGAAAGGGAGAGAATTATCTGCCTTTACAGAAAGAGAATAACCTGAATGCTATGATTGGTTGGTTTCCAGCTCTTTGGGGAGATGGTGCCAAATGCTGTTGTTTCACTCTTGAACCTCTTTCAATGTCTCATCAGACCAAGTCTACGTTGCTACAATATGTGTGTGCTGTATTCATGCAGTTAGTTTATCAAATGTAATTGTATGTTTTGATGCCTTAAACTCTTCAGTTTCCAATGGTCTTGCGTTGCAGCCATGAGGCCACAACATAAGCATGCTGATAAATATAATAAACCTTCTTTTGTATGGCTTTCTTACAACTGCTAAGTCCTTAAAGTTACAAAAACAACTGCTACTTAAAAACTAAACAGTAAATAAAGCAAAAAGGTTTATTCTGGGATTCACAATTAAACAAAAAAAATCGTATCGTATATTGTACAAACATTTTTATAAAAATGCAGCATAATTCTTCCCCAAGAATTTAGGGGCCCTAACTGCAGAGGCCATTCAGCCTTAGTTGATGTGTACTTCTTTTACCTGTGTTTTGGTTTCAGGAATATATTTTGATCATGCACTGATCCATCCTTTCTCTGTCTTTTACAGGATTGACTCTGTTCAGTACGCAGAGCAGAAAGATGAAACTGGTCACTAGTTAACATTAAATGGAAGAAGAGATGGGGAGAAAATTGAAGACAATGAAAAGCTGCAACCATAAGCACTTATGAGACACAATGTGATGTTTCTAACGCATATGCCACTTGGTAATCAGATAATTAAGAAGACTTACAACATCATATTATTGGGAAACTTGGAAGAATGATGGAACTCTTAAAATTTATTCTGGAGGTTTTTGAACAACAATCATCTATTGAGGGATAGTGTTGTGACTATCATCCTTAAACACCATAACTCTTCATCAAGAAAACATATAGCTATCTTTTATAATATAGTTAAAGATGGGATTGCAACTTTTGTGGCATAACTCTTGGAGATATGAATGGATGTGTTTATGAGATTTTCTTTATTTTGTCACTCGTTCCTAGTTTTCCTGTCGATAACGAAAGAAAACCATTGTTGAGCCAACCTGTTAATAGTATCTCTGGCTGTTTTGTGCTTGGCTAGTTGCATATTAAAAATATGTTTCTTTGGATCATGTTATGCATTCAGGTATTATATTCACAATTTGATATCTGCAGACACCTGAAATATACATTAAAAACTTGTAGGTAACTGACCTCAGTAACAATGGCTTTTCTTTTCACTTAGTAAATAATAGACAAAATTATTCACATTTACCCAATTTAAGCAGATACTGGAAAACACAAAGTTAAGCATGTTTCACCTGCTTGCCAGCATGCTGCAACTTTGTATAGAGCTTGGCAAAGAGGTACTTCCTCAGTAACTGCCTCTTTCCGTACTTTATATCTCTCTATTACCTTTTTTTGTAGGCATTGCAATTAACTGAGCAATGTTAAAAGCCAATATGAAAATAGTACATATAATGTGCTTTAAGGTAATGTAACATATCTAGCATCTCATATTGTAAAGGGAGGCAGCTCTGCGATAATATAACGCAAAATGAATTTAATATTCTTTAAGTGATTGATCACCAATCTTATCTTTTGATGTGTTTTTCATCAGTTACCAATGTTGTAGTTTACATTTTTTATCGTCATTTAGCATATCGCAATCAAACAGCAGAATGTCAAACAAGTTCTTCCTGAGTTTTCAGCCAAGGGGAGAGCGTTTGCTGGTTTTAAGTTTGAATCGCGCAATGATCTATGGGCATTGTGGTGTACAATGAATTAACTATTTAAATGCCGGTGGTCGGAAAAATATGTGAATTTCACTTACATTGATCCTATGACCCGAACTTGTTCAATATACTTACTTGCCTTACTAATTTAGCCCAAACAACAACAAATATTGTTTAAGAAAATTTGTTAAGTATCCCTTTAACTATCGCTAGCCCGCTCGTTATCCAGATAAGTCCTTATGTGGCTAAAACGAGGCAATTTACTAATAATGTAGTGCCATAGGCAGCTGTCAATGCTCAAGTGACAGGCTTGTTATAACGGCAGAAGATATAAATGACATATGCGTTCTTGTTTACTATTGCCTTAAGTTTTGTAGTAATTTGTGAATATTTGAAAATATAGAACAAATGCCGTGCCGTTTTAAACCAATACAGCAACATTGTGGCTATGTTCACACTGCAAGCCTTAGTGCTCAATTTGTATTTAATGCTCAGATCTTGGATTTTGTTTGGCTGTTAACATAATTTTTTTATGTGATCAATGTCCGATTCCAGTGTGAACTGGTCACGGTCCTGAACTGACCCGCATGTGCAAAATAACAATGATGGCCAATTTCCACCAAACAGTAGGCTACATTTCAGTACGGGTAAGTTTGTTGCACGCTTATTTTTGAGTTGCCATTGGCAAAAGTTATGGATGGTACGGAAAATAACCGTTCTGTTCAGGTTCTCAGCACATTGACCCGGCACATAAAGGTGGAGTAGAAACACTGCAAACAACAGCACTGCTGGACTCCATGTACAAATGCAAACGAACTCAATAGAGAGTCCTAAGTCCTCCCCTTCCGGTTGACCACCATGGGACCTTATTTCGGAAATAAGATGTATGGTAGTCCACGGCGAGAGATAACTTATCTTTTGATACCGTTTGAATTGTGCCTTGAATTACAAATATGACGGTTGTCAATTTATTTTGTACGTCAAAAAAGTTGCAGTTTTGTCGTAAAACATGAAAGTAATGTTGAGTTTAGTGTTAACCTTCTCAATGAACTACATCTCTCGTCTCGCACAGTGTACGTCACCAGTCACATTTCACCTCTTTGTCCCAGAACAAGGGAAAAAAGTATTAAAAAAGGTGAAAATCATTACAAGTTGCCCATGATAAGAGCGGCAGCTATGCGAAAGGAGAGTTAGTGTGTTCAGTTAGAGCTAGCAGAGGGGACCTGCTCTACAAGGTTTCAGTGAGTGTTAAACGAGTCACATCATCTAGCTACCGTTAGCCCTTACGCAACTGATGGGTTTGTAGTCTTTCTAATTACGTATTTTCACAGTCTTATGCTTCAAAGGTTTTACGACAAACTACGACTTTCTTGACGTGCAAAATATCTTTTAAATTGACCTAACATCATCTGTGTACTTCAAGGCACAATTAATTCAAGATCAAACGATAAGTTGTCTCTCGCCGTTGACTACCACACATATTTTTTCCGAAATAAGGTCCCATGGTGGTCAACTGGAAGGGGGGGGGGGACTTAGGCTCTCTATAGTATGTTTCTGCAGTACTGGAGGCAGCAGTTTCCGGACCGCATTTCTAGGACCCTAGTTTTTCGAGACCGCGTCACCTAGTGAATTGGATGGCCACAAAAGTGCAACCACGGCAGTATTTCATCCAAATACTACTTTCTGTCCAATTACTTAGAGAGTGGAATAAATCTTTAAAACTAACTACTTAAAGTTTTAAAGGTTTATTCCACCCATACACTACTTTGTCCAAGTACTTTAAGAATTGCATGTTGGAGAATTTGTGTAATTATATACCGACGGATGACAAATTAAAGGAAAAACCTGAATAAATGAGTGGAAAAACATAATGAATGCAGATGATTCCACACAAATGCACTGGATGATGGTGCAATTAAACAATTGACATTGAATCATGGTCTGTGGCATGCATAGAAATGCTGAGCTGGCCCAGTTGATTCTGATTTTGTATCAAGATGGCAACAGGAAAAGGTCTAAGGCTACGTTTGCACCGCGGGCCTTAATGCTCAATTTGGATTTACGCTCAGATCCGATCTTTTTGTATGGCTGTTCACATTATTTTAATGTGGCCAATATCAGATTCCAGTGTGAACTGGTCACGTCCTGAACTGACCAGCATGAGCAAAAGAACAATAACAAAGACGTCACACGCGGCATGCTGTCATACGGTTGTAGTCAGCGTTTACAGTTTCAAGTTGCGCTTGTTACAATATATACAAGTGTCACCCCAAATACTTATGAGGTCTATCACCTCACTGTCCCTCCACTGACAGTGTCTTCGCAGTTGTCTTCCATGTTCCAATTAATGAATTCTCACTATCGCAGAACTGTGACAAATGTCGACCGAGATTGACGTAAAAATCGCATGGATTACCCAAATTGAGTATTCAGACTTAGGTTGCATTTAAAAAAATCAGACCTGTGTCCGATTTAGTACCACATATAAAAGTGCCCCAAATCCGAATTGAAAAGAACGGATTCTATGTGATTTAGTTATGAAAAAAACAGACCTGAGTCACATATGAGCAAAAAAATTTTATTTGGGCCACTTTTGCCTGCGGTGTGAATGTAGCCTAAGTGACTTAGAAACAGGGTTCATAGTTTGGGCACGGACGGCAGGAGCTTCAGTCACAAAGACTGCTCAACTGGCTAGAGTTTCAAAAGGAACAGTGACTAAAATGACATTTGCATTTAGTGAGACTTTGGACCAACATGTTAGACAGCACTCTCCATCACCATCATCAAAACATCAACTGAGAAAATATCTTTTAGAAGAATGGTGTTTCATCCCTCCATTTGTATGGCCTGTTTGTAAAACAAAGATTTACGAAATATTTTCTAATGACTTCAAATTACATTTCTAAATTCTAAGACAGATGAAATGGTTAAGGATTGATGGTACTTCCAGACATGTTTTTGTAACTTTATTGTATATAGGCCTAGCCTCCTTAATAATATCCTAATTTTTATTTTATCTGAACTACATTTTAACTTTTTATAGTTTTGTTTTATTGTAGTATGTATTTTATGACTATATTTCGCATTCCTTTTTAATATATATTTGATGGCCAAATCATTACAATATCCCCCAGAACCAATCATTTCCATTCCATTTCCATTCTATTTCATTCCATGCTTTCAGCTCCATCAGCCGACGCAAAATTACCTTAGAATAGAAGGTTAACATGCTAGCTCCTACTTTCTGGTTGTGAGTCTCTGTTACAATAAACAACAATACATTTTTCCCGGCCAAAATGGCATTATTTTATTTAAAAAATCTGCTAAATGTAAAAATGTGTGCACGTACTCATGCGCTAAACTAGAGTCGATTCCTCATCATGGAATCGATTCTAGGTCCTAAGAGTCGATTCCCAATTCCAGCCATCAGTGGAATCGGGAATCGACTCTTTTAGGAATCGATTCCACTGCCCTACTTGTTCCCTTCCAACTCACATGCCGTTTTCAGTGGTGAACACAAGTTCACGCCCATTGCTCATTAACATTCATTAGCTGAGTTATGTTATTGGCTAACGATAGTAACATTCCGCTGTTGTCTTGGCTGCTGCCGGAGTAGTTCGACCCTACTTATAGGAGAGATCAGCCTGACGTCACAATAACATAAAACAAATTTCCGGGTGGCGGAAGTATCGTTTTTAACGTAGGGAGACGGCTATAAAGAAGTATAAACAAGCTCATGCGATGAGCATACACATAAAATATTTAGTTTTTAAACGGTTTGAAATGGTGTATCTTGTCCAAACACCATGCTGTTATAATTATAAAGCACTTTTTTTACGTGCTTTTTTTACGGTCAGGTAAAGTAGGCTAGTCTATTACGATAAGTTAACGGTTAACTTGCTAGCCAGCTAGTACAGTATAATATATATAACTACAAATTTTTATGAGCTAGTTTGTTACAGATATGTAGGTGAAAATAGGCAAATAGAAAATGCATAGAACCGGCATTTGTTTCTGATAGTGCTTGACTATTATGTATCTATTCTTTATTTTTACCCCAACTGGCCCAAGTCTGACCTCACAACCGTGACCGCGTTGGATGCAGCGGCACCGGCGGCAGGAGCCTAGGGTCAGACAATTAATTACTAACAACTGTCGTTAGTTGTGAAGCGTTGCCTAATCTAATAAATCCATGTTACTTGGGATACAGTTTAGATTACGTTTTTTATTCATATACATATTTATCACTTTATTAATTTATTATACTTAATGACATTGAAACACAGGAAGAAGTAGCCTAAGTAAAGAATCAAAGATATACCAACTTAAAAGAGGAAAAAGACGCGGGCTAGTTCTCATAACAAAACGTAAGGCCAGGTTCAGGAATATTGTGGCCCGCCGACGTGTTGACGGGGAGTCCTCCCGAATCCTAACAGCGTGTCTTTTCCGTGCGTCAAACAATCGCTGATTGGTTTAGCAGGGTAGGAAGCAAGTAGATTTTCGGTCATATTTTGGCTGCATCCAAAACAAATAAATGCAGATGACACAATGAAATGGAGAAGATAGGCTGATTTTCAATAGCCTTCGAGTTATATTAGTGGTTTTCTATGCACTTAGCTTGTACATATAGGCTAGCCTATATGTTACAACTGTTTTCTTTTTTGTTTGATAAACTGTATGTGAATGTATTGTACAGCACTTTGGTCAGCTCTGCATGTTTTAAATGTGATCTATAAATAAACTTGATTTGATTTGATATAAGAAATTATGAAAAGCAGTGAGCAACCTTCAGTCTCTTGTTTACACTTTCGCGGGACAGGAACGGGAGTTTCCGTGTCTGTGCTTCTTTTACGGTTTTCTGTTCATTCTGGATTACTGAATGTGACACCTACGTTGAAGTATGTAGGCAAACTACTGTGCGAACGTAAGCACAAATGTACGTTTACGTTCGCTAACGTGCTCATGCAGAAGTATAAACCAGGCTCATAATGGATAGGATATGTATTCTGATTTTAGTTAATTATGGGTGTTGGTCTCTCCTCAGAAAATGTGTAGGCTATTCAACAGAAAATTTACATTTGCATTTTTTGTTATAATAATTTTTTATGAATGTGCTATATTGTAAAAAGTAATCAGATCAGACCAGTGTTGACATATAACTCATGAACTGCGTACAAATCGGTATTAAGCATAAAGCCTAAAAGCTTAAAAGCTTGCTCATTCATAATATGCTAGCCGCTCTTCACATGTGTGAGCAGGTAATTATGTAGGTCTAGCCTATATGGCGAACTCATAAACCTTGGCCAAAAACGTTACCAGCCTTAGCAATGCAACATCAAACAGCATGGAATGAAGTGCCAAAACAGCATGGAGTGCTAAAACAAAAAAAACTTCTGGCCAGATTGGTTAAGCGAAATGCAAATCATAACACAAGCTGTATGTGCACGTCAGCGGAATACAGTGACCACGGGAAGGCCATGCTAAACGCACCCTCTCATCCTACATTAAAGAAAACAAAAGCAGAGGGGGGGCAAAGATCCCGTGGCCTCCCCAGTTTCGGCGCCACTGCAGCAGTAAGCGTCCCCTGTTAACAAATAGGGTATGGACTGCAGTACACTAGTGCGCGCTAAAGCGGTCAGTCTAATAACTGCGACGCATCACATCGCATTTGCTCAGGGAAATGCATTTTCAAGTTTTATTTGATTTATATTATTTATTAAACCAAGTGAGTCCCATTGAGATTGATATCTCTTTTACAAGGGAGCCCTGGCCAAGAGGAAAACACCAGTATAAAACATTAAAACAGACATGAAACAATAAAACAAGCAACAAAAACATTAAAATAATGAAGCAGTAAACATTTTTAAATATATGGCCTTGTATTATTTAAAGCGACCATAATGTAAGATTTGGAAAATGTCTTTGTTTAGCATTGTTTTGTCACTCAGAGGGATCGTACCAACAACATGAAAAAGTGAAATGTGTGTATGGTGTCATTATTGTAGCAATACTATGCGAGTGGAGAGTTGTGTATCTGTATCTCAATCCATGCATGCGTAATCAGATTGACAAATGTGTACTGAGACTTGTGAATGTGTACAGAGATCTGCAAATGTGTATTCCACATTAATGGTTAAAAGTCTAAGTATCTTTGCTGCAAGAGCTGAAAATACAGACAAGCAGAGGTCACAACTCACGCGGGCCTCTCAATTGGATGTTTCTACACGTGAGTTTTGCAAAAAATCTGCCCTGTGTCCGATTTAGTACCACATACGAAAGTGCCCCAAATCCGAATTGAAAAGAACAGATTCTACGTGATTTAGTTATAAACAAAACAGACCTGAGTCACATATGAGCAAAAAAAATCAGATTTGGGCCACTTTTGCCTGCGTTGTGAATGTAGCCTAAGTGACTTAGAAACAGGGTTCATAGTTGGGGCACGGATGGCAGGAGCTTCAGTCACAAAGACTGCTCAACTGGCTAGAGTTTCAAAAGGAACAGTGACTAAACTGACATTTGCATTTAGATCTATGGGAAAGACATCAGTAAATAGATTCAGAAATTGTGGTAGACAGCGCACATTTGATGACTGATGCTTGTGCATTAGTGCGATATGTAAGGAAAACAACAAGGGATATGAAACGATGAGTATGAAAATTATGTGAATCACATGACATTTGCAGTCATCAGATCACAACCCAATTGAACTCCTGTTTGAGACTTTGCACCAACATGTTAGACAGCACTCTCCACCACCATCATCAAAACATCAACTGAGAGAATATCCATCCATCCATCCATCCATCCATCCATCCATCCATTTTCCGCCGCTTATCCGGGGCCAGGTCGCGGTGGCAGCAGGCTCAGCAGGGAATTCCAGCCGTCCCTATCCCCAGCAACGCTTTCAAGATCCTCCTGGAGGATGCCGAGGCGTTCCCAGGCCAGATGAGATATATAATCTCGCCAGCGTGTTCTGGGTCTACACCGGGGTCTCCTACCAGTAGGGCGTGCCTGGAAAACCTCCAACGGGAGGCGCCCAGGAGGCATCCTAATCAGATGCCCGTACCACCTCATCTGGCTCCTTTCGACGCGATCGTGGTATTGGATCGTGCGATGTGGTGCTTCTATTTTTTGAAAGAATGGTGTTTCATCCCTCCATTTGTATGGCCTGTTTGTAAAACAAAGATTTACGAAATATTTTCTAATGACTTCAATTACATTTCTAAATTCGAAGACGGATGAAATGGTTAAGGATTGATGGTACTTCCAGCCAGTTGTTGTAACTTTATTGTATATAGGCCTAGCCTCCTTAATAATAATAATATATATATGATATAATAATATCCCCAAAAAATTTTATCTGAACTACATTTTTACTTTTTATAGTTTTATTTTATTGTAGTCTGTGTTTTATTACTATATTTCTCATTCCTTTTTAATATATATTTGATGGCCAAATCATTACAATTTCCTCCAGAATCAATCATTTTCCATTCCATTTCCATTCTATTTCATTCCATGCTTTCAGCTCCATCAGCCGACGCAAAATTACCTTAGAATAGAAGGTTAGCATGCTAGCTCCTACTCTCTGGTTGTGAGTCTCTGTTACAATAAACAACAATACATTTTTTCCGGCCAAAATGGCATTATTTTATTACAAAAATCTGCTAAATGTAAAAATGTGTGCACGTACTCATGCGCTAAACTAGAGTCGATTCCTCATCATGGAATCGATTCTATGTCTTAAGAGTCGATTCCCAATTCCAGCCATCAGTGGAATCGGGAATCGACTCTTTTAGGAATCGATTCCACAGCCCTACTTGTTCCCTTCCAACTCACATGCCGTTTTCAGTGGTGAACGTGAGCTTACGGCCATTGCTCATTAACATTCATTAGCTGAGTAATGTTATTGGCTAACGATAGTAACATTCCGCTGTTGTCTTGGCTGCTGCCGGAGTAGTTCGACCTTACTTATAGGAGAGATCAGCCTGACGTCACAATAACATAAAACAAATTTCCGGGTGGCGGAAGTATCGTTTTTAACGTAGGGAGACGGCTATAAAGAAGTATAAACAAGCTCATGCGATGAGCATACACATAAAATATTTAGTTTTTAAATGGTTTGTAATGGTGTATCTTGTCCAAACACCATGCTGTTATAATTATAAAGCACTTTTTTTACGTGCTTTTTTTACGGTCAGGTAAAGTAGGCTAGTCTATTACGATAAGTTAACGGTTAACTTGCTAGCCAGCTAGTACAGTATAATATATATAACTACAAATTTTTATGAGCTAGTTTGTTACAGATATGTAGGTGAAAATAGGCAAATAGAAAATGCATAGAACCGGCATTTGTTTCTGATAGTGCTTGACTATTATGTATCTATTCTATATTTTTACCCCAACTGGCCCAAGTCTGACCTCACAACCGTGACCGCGTTGGATGCAGCGGCACCGGCGGCAGGAGCCTAGGGTCAGACAATTAATTACTAACAACTGTCGTTAGTTGTGAAGCGTTGCCTAATCTAATAAATCCATGTTACTTGGGGGATACAGTTTAGATTACGTTTTTTATTCATATACATATTTATCACTTTATTAATTTATTATACTTAATGACATTGAAACACAGGAAGAAGTAGCCTAAGTTAAGAATCAAAGATATACCAACTTAAAAGAGGAAAAAGACGCGGGCTAGTTCTTATAACAAAACGTAAGGCCAGGTTCAGGAATATTGTGGATAAGCCAGGGAAGCAACGTTTAGCTTCCATGAAACGTTAATGTTGGCCACTGTAACGCTTAATATATTACCAGCACGTTAAAAACGTAATGTGAACAAGTCCTTTCAACATAGCTATCTTTGGGCATTTTTGCTTCATTTCAGAGGGGGAATCTGTATAAATCTAACCCTCTACAACTCGCCAAAATTGTGTTTAATTCCCAATTACAAAAGATTAAAGCATATTCTCTCACTCAAAATTGTTACTTCCCCCACCCGGAAGTGTTGCTAAGGGAAATACAGACAAGCATAAGTTACAACTCACGCGGGCCTCTCAATTGGATGTTTCTACACGTGACTTTTGCTACACTTCTGCCGTGACAGAGATTCGTCCTTGTGGCGATTCGTCTTTGTGTCGAGGTTCGTTGGTGTGTCTCAGTAGAAATGCCTATGACTCCCAAGGTGCACTTCAATATGCAAAATCTAATCAACGCTTTAAAATCATGCCACATGAGCCGTTTACTTATATATACACATTAATATACACATTACATAAAGATATCAGATGCAGTAGGTCTATGCTGCACTGAATTACTGATTATACAATGTAGTGATATGCACAAGGCTACTGATTAGGTCTGCCTTAGTGGTTTTTTGTGTATTATAAAAAAAATTATTGTTTCATTAATATACAATAACTAGGTCGATCACATGGACAATGTTATGATATGCATTATCAAATATCATATCTGCTGCAGCCTAGTTATATTGACTGTTGGTTTTCACATAGAAGACCGTGCAATTGAGTAATACCTGTCATTTTTGTTGTGAATTTAGATGTAAACGTTAAATTCATATATAAAGTTCTTTTAATAAACACGTGTTGGTTCACAAAAAAACGTGTCTTTTTCATCAATAGTCCATATGATTATACTGTAAGTCTGCAGGGCTAAATATGGTTATTAGTGTGCTTTGTACTCTTGCATACTTATTAGTGTGCTTGCTTTAGGCAAGCCACACTACTATAATCTCACATATACAGTACTGTGCATAAGTTTTAGGCATGGAATGCTGTTTTGAAGGCGAAGGGTGGTCACACCAAATGTTGATTTGATACAGATTTGCTTTGCCCTCACTTTGTGTTTTATGAATTGATAAAGAATAAACAATTAACATTTAGATTTTTAGATATATATATTTTCCTAACTTTAAAGACTTCCCACCTGCCTAAAACCTTTGCACAGTACTGTATATTATTATTATTATTATTATTATTATAGCATATCTTTCCCACCCCTACTCCTCCCACATTTTTTACACTACATAGACATGAAAGGTTTCAAAATGAGCGCATTGATCCCAATTAAGTTGCTGTTACTTTTAGGAAGGTTCTGTTGCACAGTTTTTTAAATATTCAACTTTTAGTGCCAAAATATTTCCCATAGGAATGAATGGGTGGACTGTTCAGGACTACTGTAGTGTGGCAGTTGGTGATTTGAAAAAATTGACCTACTTTTCTAAACTGCCACCACTCTTACGTTTTTAAGTCAACATACACATATTTTACATGTAAATGTTCCCCTGGTTCTTACGAGTCCTTTGATGTTATTATCTAAGCGGTGGGATTTATAGTTTTTACTTTATGGACGCTTGTTTGAAGACCGCGCTCTCTTTTGACATCCACTGTAAACGGTCAAATCTCCACTCTAGCTAAACGTTGCTCATTTCAAATCCCTTGCCATTTTGTAACCCGTGATCGCGCTTCCAGTTTTTGCGTTTCATGGACATATTATACATGGCCATGTTCGCCTGGTTCTTACGGTTCATACCGTGTCATTGTCTAAGCTGTGAGATGTATAGTTTTCATTTGAGAAACGATTGAAGGCGACCACACCTTACGCTACTCAACAGACATTGACCAGGTTGCCGTGGTAACGAAATAAACATTAGCGTGCTATGCTTAACGTTGCTGAATTCGAATAAATTGCTGTTTTCTAACCTATGATAGCGCCTCCAATTTAAACGTTTAATATACATATTATACATGTAAATGTTCACCTGGTTCTTGTGAATCATACGGTGTCATTATCTAAGCTGTGGGATATATAGTTTAGGTTTGATGTCCGTTGGTTTGAAGACCACGCTCTCCATTGACATCCGCAGTAAACGGTCAAATCTCCACTCTAGCTTAACGTTGGTGATTTCGAATAAATTGCTGTTTTCTAACCTATGACAGCGCCTCCAATTTAAACGTTTAATATACATATTATGCAGGGAAATGTTCACCTGGTTCTTGTTAATCATACGGAGTCATTATCTAAGCAGTGGGATGTATAGTTTTGGCTTGATGTCCGTTGGTTTGAAGACCACGCTCTCCATTGACGTCCACTGTAAACCAGTGGCGGAACCAGACAATTTTCTATGGGGAGGCTAGGGTGGGATCAGTGGAAATTTTGAGGTGGCACATATATATATATATATACAGTGCTGTGAAAAAGTATTTGCCCCCTTACAGATTTCTTCTGTTTTTGCTTCTTTGTCACACTTAAATTTTTCAGGTCAAACAAATATTAATATCAGACAAAGACAACCTGAGGGAATACAAAATGCGGTTTTTAAATGATTTAAAGGGGAAAAAAGCTATCCAAACCAACCTGGCCCTATGTGAAAAAGTAAATGCCCCCTAAACCTAATAACTGGTTGTG
>JAPMUY010006892.1:35000-51577 GCA_026901105.3 Galaxias olidus | reverse complement strand
ACAAAGCAATGAGTGTCTGAGAGAATATGGAAAATGCATGAAGAAGAACAACCATAAAATGACTATTAGCAAAACACTGAACATTTTGAGAACCAAGCTAATATTAATTATAGCAATACTAACACGAAGTTTAAACATTTCATGGACTGTTATGTTAACTGAATATATGTCTTGTTTATTAAATATAGCCAAACAATTTTCTGTGCAGATGATCCTCTGAGCGTTTTAGTCATGGATACCTATTATTCCAATGTGGATCAAAGCTGGATGGGAGATTATCTCATTTGTAGACTAGGAGGTTCATAAGAGAGCTCTGGCTCACTGTAAACATGCACATTCACTTACAGGTACACTCAAATATGTACACTCACTTACATGCGTATGCAAACCTGCACGGATCTAAAAGTGCAAGAAAAGGCAGGCATGCACCTGCGCACACACGGGCGCAATCTTGTTCGCATGATTGAGTGAGTTAATGAGCTGAAGGATGAGTGAAGGAGAGAAAGAAAGGAGGGATCTTACACTTTCTCTTAATTGTGCCATTAGTTACAGACAAGTTATTAGTTTACGCTCCAATCAAGGCTGTGCTCCTTTTGAATGCCCTGGAGTCCCTCATTAAATATCATGAAGCCGTTAGTTCTCCAGTTTGGTGTGCCCGCAATAGCATTGGGTAAGAAAGGCACTATATTTGACACAATTATGTCGTCTATCATCATCTCGTTAAACCAAAGACAAAGCCTGTGGTGAAGCGCGTCGCACCGTTAGAATAGTATCGCGTCTGGTTTTTATTTAGGATGCTCCTTGAAAATGGTCGTCTAAGACTGGCTCCCACTCAGCTCCGTCGGCAACAGGGGACACATTCAGGTCATTGGAAATGGAATCCATCATCCATGGCGTTAGTCGAATGGGATATAAAGCGAGGCCCCTGAAGGAGGAGAGAGTTTATCAGCATCGCTTAAAAAGAGGACAGGTGCCGTGTTGTTGGGCTTACAGCACAGCCCTCAATCTACCCCGTCTCAGACGTTCAGATTTTGCCGGAAGATAAGAGCCAGAGAGAAAGAAAGTGAAATGAGCTTGAGGCAAAACGGTCATGAGATCTGTCTTTGTTGTCAAAGTTCAACTAGATGTGGGAAGCTCAACTGTTTTCCTTCCTTTGGAGGTCAGTAAGTAGGTATACAAACACCAGGTTAAATGGTAGGCCAGGAGGTAACTTGGTAGTCAAGTAAATAGGTGACACTTGCAAAGGGTGTGCCTAGCTGGGTATCTGTGCTACAAAGTATGCAATGTAATGTGACTTAATCCCAGGGAAGGTGTTTTGAGACAGAGTAGACAAATGCGTAACCTGGGGAACATAGTCATACCTCTACACCAGGGAACTTGAAAGGAGTGCTTTTTAATTGCATAATCCCAGAAGTATGAAAGCCATGCAAAAGCTGCTTTCAACAAAATCGTGTTGCAATCACTCTCAAAGTGAAATAAGTTACATTTTACTTTTCCCCAGCCAATCCACACAAACTGTATGGAACACATAGTACATAGCACAAATGCACACACACTCACACACACCATCTTTTGCCCGCCCTTACACACAACATACGATTAGAATCTCTCTCTTTCGCTCTTACTCTGTCCACTCCCCCCCTCCCCCTCTCTATCTCTTTCCCCTCTTTCCCTCGCACTCTCTTGCAATCATTGGATTACAGTGAAGTATCAAAGTCATCGGTTTCTCAGATTGGTCCACCTGTGGCATGTCTGTTTGAAATGGTCTGTGTATTTCTAATGTATTTATGAAGAGGGGCACTTTCAGCCTCTCTCCCCATCACAATATTCCTCCTGTTATTTTCAGGCCAGTCCCTGTCTTCTTGACAGCAGAGGTCAATGCCTTGTCTCCCAATATACCAAACAACGGGGTAAACAACCACGACGGCTGTCCGCTGTTTCCTCAATAATTGGGCCTATTTTAGTGTATTTCACTGGGCTGGCTGGCAGCTTCTATTATTAACAGCAATTCAACATGTTTTCTAACAGGAAATATACATGTTTCACCAAAGTGGGTAGTAAGTGAAAACACATGAACACACACACACACACACACACACACACACACACACACACACACACACACACACACACACACACACACACACACACACACACACACACACACACACACACACACACACACACACACAAAGAGAGAGAGATCCTGCTCTCTACTAGACTCTCTCTCTTTCTCTCTCTATCACACACAAAAAAATTGAGTCAGTCACTGACACTCTCAAACACACACACACACACACACACACACACACACACACACACATCTTAATAATTGGACTTCCTCAAGATAAAAGGGGGACTTAGTCAGTATGGCACAAGTGCAAGCCCCCTTTGCAATGGGGAAATGTGAAATTAATCGGTTGTGTGTAAAAATAGACAGAATTTATAGACAGCAGCTTTCAGCATTTCTCGATAGCTGTGGTAATAAAATAAAAGAAATAAGCCAAAATATGTATTTCAAATATTTATTTGTTTGTTTGCTTGTAGTTTTTGAGCAGCATATGTTTCTTTTAATTTGTTGGTCAGAGTGTTCTTTCCATGAAAACTTTGACTTCTAAAGATTTAAAAATCTCTAGAATTTCATTCCTACCTGTTAAGTATGTGAGCAGTAAAATCATTATCTGTGTGTAAACAAAAAGCGAAAATGTATATCTTGGGAAAAAAGTTCAACACTAGGCAGAATATTGAACGTTAAATAGAAGAAACCCCAACGGTAATTATCATCGCTCTCCCAGGACATCTACGCAAACAAAGAAGTCTGAAATGTCCTACTGTCTTAATTTATGAGTAGCTACACTGGACCCTTTCTCTTTCTCTCTTCGAAATGTGTGTGCGTGTGTGATGAGAGAGATGGGGAATAGAGGGACAAGGTGAAGGGGAGGGAGGCAGGAAAAAGGGAAGGGTGGGGAGGAGAGGAAGAGAAGGAGAGAGATGGAGAGATACTAATAAATATCATGATTACATACTGATACATCGCGGAGAGCGTGCATGCGTGTCTCCACTTCTTCCTTAAAAATATTACACAACGACAAGTTTAGCATTCAACACGTGTCGCGTTAGTAATGAAGAGAGAGAGAGAGAGAGGTTGCTAGGTGACGGGGCGTATATACTGAATTTTAACAAAATAACTGGTGAGAGAGGAGAGAGGGAGGGAGAGAAAGGTAGTCAGCAACATGTAGCCTAGCCGAGTAAAGAAAGGTCGAGACTGTATATCCGTGCAACAACATTTGAATACATTCCCACCGGGAGGATAACCTGCAGGATATGGCCAGGAGAGGAAGGGAGGTATCGTGGATGGAGAGACGTGGGGAGAAGAGAGTACCGGGCTCCTGAAAACAGTGAGTTGGCTATTTTTCTCATGACTGAATATGTGCGGTCTGTTATTTAGTTTTTTCAATATGTATTGTAAGATTTGCCCTTCAAACTGGACGAATGTGGTGCAGGCAAAAACAGGGACATTAGCATTGCTTTTCACGGGGCTACCGATGTACGGGCAGCAGGTTTGACGGATAGGACACAACCCGTCCGGTGCGCGAGGCTTTGACCCCTCTGTCATTGATGCGCGTGCACACATCAAGGTCTCTGACTATATCCAGACACACACTCACGCGCACATACTGTACGTTGCACGCCAGCTCTATACCTCTTCATCATATCCATATATGTATCAGCCCAGTCACAAGTTGCATTAGTGGTGGGAGAGCAAATGTATTTTTCCCCTTCATATGTAGAAACCTGCATGGATCTTCACTTCATTTTTATTACCACAAACCCATTAGTATTCCAGGCCGACTGCGTTTTAAACCAGTTGTTGCGCATGTGTGTTAGCCTGTATTTTGCCTTGTCCATGGCTAAGAACACTTTGCAGTGCCTTTATTTTCTCCTGTCTCCGTGGCTCCATTAGCTCCAGGGCAGCTATCAGATGGAGGATCAATCCTTGAGCTGTCACTACATTGCCAACAGCTGTGCACCCTACTATGTGAGAACTCACTAGAAGACACTTTTTAGAATTGCAACTCATAAGCTTTGGGAGTCAAAGCAATGCCCTCCCCCCCCCACCCCCCCTCGCTTTCTCTCGAATCTTATCAGCTTTGCTTCAGGCAACCTTTTTGAATAGCTGCTGTGTATACTGAGTCAATTATTTACTGTACCTATAGGGTGTCCTGGGCCATTTGTGGATTTTATTTCTAACCTTGTACTCAACATGAAACACTCTACAATACAGTCTGAGTCATTGAGTAAACTCTAGGTATCACAGCCTTCACAATATTAAGTTATATCTACAGGGAAGAAGATTAAATATTTTTTTCCCTTATCGGACAAGGCATAATATAATTTTTTACCAGTCTGTCTAGTGCTGAGCCAGCATAGTAGCTCTGGTCGTGACAGTCTATATGCCGGTCTCTAACACCTTGGCCAGCTGCAGTCTTCTCACTAGACCATGACTGTTGTTTATCGATGAAGAGTATGTGACGGAATTTGATGTTTCAATAATTTAGCCAGGCAAGGAGACCTGGTAGGTGACCCAGACATTCTGCCACACCGCTGGGGGCTACCTTCATTTGCCCCCCGGTATAGATTCAAAGTGGCACGAAAAGATTTTCCTTATCCAGGTGTGTGATGTATACCCAACACAATGGTACAAGTCAAGTCTCACAATCCCAAAGCCACCAAGAGGTAAGGCAGGCTGGGGCTGGCCGGTCTAATTCTGTCAACCTCGTAGTCACACAGTCTAATTGAGAGACGAAGGCACTAAGCCTAAACGCTCCATTTCATTGAGATAATCCCACAGGGGCATTGAAAGAGGGGTCTCTGTTTGTCCTTGTGGCTATTAGTAGTCTTGTGAGTAAATCTTTGGGGGCCCCTCAGACCATAGGCTGGATTTGTTCTATTACAGTAGATACATGTATTTTTTTTTACATTATTTTCTTTCTTTCTTCCTTTCTTTCTTTCTTTCTTTCTTTCTTTCTTTCTTTCTTTCTTTCTTTCTTTCTTTCTTTCTTTCTTTCTTTCTCTCTTTCTTTCTTTCTTTCTTTCTTTCTTTCTTTCTTTCTTTCTTTCTTTCTTTCTTTCTTTCTTTCTATCTGATATTCCTGCTATTTCTACTATTCTGCTAAATGCTAGGCTATATGCTATTCACACTCTCACACAAACACACACTATCTCTATAAAACCGACAACACTGCTCTTTTCAAATGTATTTGTGAATGGAAACAACCTAGGCGATGGCATTCTGGAAGAATACAGGTGAACCAACTGGCAACTGAACGTTGGCAAACCGTCACAATGAATTCGATTAGTCATGGGGTTCTCACTACTGGTCCATTGAGAAAAAGAGGGTGAGCAGGAGGGGGAGGGGTTGGCGGCACCTGTATCTTCACCGGAGGATTCAATCACTTTGCCAAACCATCGAGCGGGAACACAAAAGAGGCGGAGGAGACAGAGGAAGAGAGGGCTGAGGACGGGGAAAAAGCAAGAGAGAGGAGGTAGCTGCACCTGTAGCCTCTCCGCAAAATCCATTGACAGTCCTTTGAGAATTAGATGTAAAAAAGAAGGGGGTGAGGAGAGGATGAAAGGGAGGGGAGGACAAAAAAGGCTGCGAGAAGAGGGAGCAGAGGGATCAAGTGGAACCTGTAGGAGCCTCACCTGTGGAATCCTTCGTTAATCTGTATGCTTTCAGGAAGAGCTGAGCTCTGCTGGGCTGTGCTCAGTAGTCGATTGGCCCTGAGCCACGGTGGAAGTTTTACTTAGTAGGCTATTAGCCCGGAGCCAGTCAGACCTCTGCCTGCTCACAGTGCCAGCAGCCACGCTGGATATCAGCGTTGAGTGTAATCCTTTGAAAAAGGCTCTCACCGCTTTGGAGCCTACTGTCGACAGCGTGGCATCGTGCGCTACGTCTGGGTGGATGTTACAGGCCTGTCGAAAAAAAAACGTCTTGGCGCACGGGGGTGTCAGATTCATTTATTTCCTATTCTGATTGTAATTTTTTATAAGTGTTGTTTCATATGATGAGGCACGATGAAGCTTTTCTTCCCTGCCATATCCCCGGTCTAGTTAAGAACGCTCCCTTCTGTCTCTGGATTTAGTGGCACTCTCTGAGCGGTTTCATTCAATCTGTGGTGCATCAGTATTTCAATGGGTTGCCGCGTGACGCTATTAGCTATGTAAATGGCCTTGGGGATAGAGAGACCGGGAGAGAGAAAAAGAGAGAGAGAAACTGAGAGACAGAGATAGAGAGAAGAATACAGAGAAAGAATGGCCTGGAGTCACTGGCTGACATTTCTTCCGAGAACCATAGCTGTGAAAAAGACATTCTAGGTTTTGTTTTCCCTCAGGTCCAGACTACAAACTAGCTTCCTCTTTTTCTCCTGGATCTTCATAGTCAAACAACTTCCGCTTAGGATTAAGGGGAGACGTGGGATTTAGAAAGAGAGCTACGCTTAGCTTAGCCTTCCATGGCAGGACACAATGGATTCCGCCTTCGATCCAAGTCACCGTCAAACCCTTGCTGCGCAGGTTGGGGAGGTCATCAGCAGCAAGGTTGTATGATTCAAATCCAAGGGGCCTGAGCACAGATGACAGGATAATGTGATGGAACCTCACCCCCTGACCCAGCCGGGCCAAGCCTTAAGGGAAACCGTTCTTAACACTTAAGACGTATTAGGTTTTTAAGAGAACAATTCACTCAGTATTTAATTGTTACATTTTATTTTGTTGCTATTTTATAGACAACTGGTAGAGATTCATGCTCTGCTTTTCAAGCGAATAGAATGGAATATCCATCCTGAAGATATCATTTGTTACTTTTACATGACTCAAAAAAGCCCTAATCTGTTTAAAATAGCTTTTGCATATACATATACTATGAACATATATACATACATATATACATATACTGGCGTAAATATCTTTGTCATGGTCCAATTTGGAACAATATGATATGGTACCATCTGATTTGATCTATTACAATCGGTTAAAGCAATAGTTTCCATTTCAATAGTAAAGCGATAGTTTCCCATTTTTGATCTTTTGATATGTCCATCAGATACCAATGTTGTATTTTAAACATTGTATCCTCATTTAGCATTTAGCAATCTAACAGCCGAATGTCAAACGAGTTAAGAAAATGACTCTCTGTTGAGTCATTTTGGGTCCTTCCTGAATTTTCTTAAACTACCGTCGTTTTGAGCCAAGGGGAGTGCGTTTGCTGGTTCTAAGTTTGATTGCGCAATGATCTATGGGCATTGTGGTGTACAAAGATTTAAATGATTTAAATACAGGTGGTCGAAAAAATATGTGCATTTCACTTACATTGATCCTATGACCCGAACTTGTTCAATATACTTACTTAATTTAGTCTAAACAACATATATTGTTTAAGAAAATCGGGGGAGGATCCCTTTGTTGAATATTTCAATATAAAACTGCAATTCATTCTAGTTGAATGTTGCTGTAAAGAATAAGAAAATAATTGAACAGGTTTATTGAATGTTTTGCAATCTACAGAAAAAAAAAAGGCTTTAAAGTGAGAGAAATGGCGTTACTGTAAGATTCCAGAATTAAAAAGATTACTTGATTTTTCAATTATTATAATTTTTTATTCTCTTTGAATTGTTTCTTCCATTTCTAGAGCCCAACTGATACAATATTTTTGGGCTGATGCCAATACCGATATTATATTACAGAGTAAAAATAATTCTTCATATATATATATATTGCAGTCAGGACTACTTACGAATTTATTACAATACATGGTAATAAATTGAAGTATGGCTTCAAGGGTCTGCTGCTCTGAGTGCTTCCCCGCATGGGGTCTTATACAAGTGCTAAGTGAACAACCATTGGTAGGGAGCAGATATCTGCAGAATCCCCCATTGTATACTGTGCAACCGACCCTAAATAGGTGGAAGCTGGAGTGGAGGTGGGCAAAAGCAAGAGCGGGAGCATAGTGTGGTGCAGCAGCAAGCAGAAGTATGGTGTGGTGCAGCAGTGTGCGAGCAGTTGTAGGAGCAAGTGTGGTGAGTGACTGCGGTTTAGTAGGCAGCGTTAAACTATTGAGCTATTGAGCGTATGCGACTGGTTGATTGATGTGACATGGATAAATGCTGTGTCTGAGTTGCCTGCCTGAACTAGCTCTGCCAAGGCATCGGCTCATATTGTTTATTTCTGTTCTTATGTTTTATGCTGATGTAGTCTTCTTGGCCAGGGCTCCCTTGTAAAATAGATATGTAGCTGAAATAGACTATGGGCCGGTTAAAAAAAAAAAAAAAAAAAAAAAAGATTATACGTAATGCAAGAAGGAGGCGGTATAAAATAGTAGTTTGGTTGAGGGCAGGTCCCATGCTGACGATTAATCCCTGGGGCCTGGGATTTTGGTGAAATGAATGGTGACATTCTCAATATGAATGCAATACATAAAAAAAGATTTACTGTAGGTTATGTGAGCAGTACTCAGCCGAGCAATGCTGTAGACAGGGTAGACCACAGACTGCAGTCTTTGTAAAATATACCTTTTAGGCTTGGAGCACCACACAACTCATCTTTTTTCTTATCATGTCTTAAAGTATTATTCATAGTCCTTGTTAACAAAAGAGTCAAAGCCATGCATGTCTCTTATCAATTGCCTACAATATTCTATCTGAACTTCTGAAGAGAGATACCTGGCAATGACTCTCTTTTTTAACACCACATCGCATACAGTATATCTAACGCCTAACTCTCCTTAATGTGCTCTCTGTGTCTTATCTTGCCTGTATGTTGTTTGACAGCTCATAAATAATGCAAAATGACTTTGCAATGATAAGAAACACTTCCACAGAGCTCTTTCTCTCCCAGCTTGGCTGTGACTCACTGGGACTGTAGAAACGTGAACCTTCACATCTCCCTAGATGTCTGTTTATGACCGTCTCTCTCTGACTCTGTCCTGCCTTCCGTCCTGTTCCTCCATGGTTCTCTCTCCCACCCCACTCTCTCTCCTTCTCTCTCTCTCTCTCTCTCTCTCTCTCTCTCTCTCTCTCTCTCTTTCTTTCTCTTTCTCAATCCCTCTTTCTCTGTCACACACTTTCCATCTCCCCTCTTTTCACTGCAGAGATAGGTTGGCCAAACCTGCAGTGCCGTTGTGTATGGAGGCATGGCAGTAGTGAACAGTGTTTCTGAGTGTGAACTGCGTGTTCTTCAGTCCATAACATCTCATAGTGTCTCAGAGGAAGCTGAAGGAGCCAACAGTAGAATGGTCTGTCATGAATTAATAAAGGGCTTCAGCTATGTCTACATGGACTCCTTCTTTGATCTGACTCAACGGGGCACATGGATATTGACACCATGGACCGTGTTGATTCCCAGTTTTTTTTCTTCTCTTCTGCAAACATTAGGCTATGAACCATTTGTACTTTTGGCACTCAGGCGGTATACAATGGCTCCTGCTACCCCGTGGGAAAGATGTACCTGCACTTTGTTTTTCTGTTAACATGGCTGTTTTAGTCGGACCATGAATGACCTGCCTTCCATTCTCCCGTAATGGACCAGCAAACATTCGACTAAAGGCATTGATCGTAATTCCGCCCCCTTTTGCGTCCAAATGTACATTGACATTTCATATGCACGCCAAGGGCTCGATAGAGTCGCTGCCTGGCCGTCAGGATCGGCTGAGGACCTCCGCCTGTCGCGGAGTACAACCAGGGACGTCTCCGCTCATTTGACTGTGAAGAGAAATGGCTTCACTCTCTTTGTTCACTGCACCGCTGCTTTGGCTCAGCGGCAATCACCCCACAACTCAGGACCTTTCACACCTTCACAAATCAGCGCTCGTTTTTTTCGGGGGGGGGGTTTTCTGACCGAGACGGGGCTTTTTGTTGTTGTAAAGTTGGCCTTTTTTACTGACGGGTAATGTTACTGGTTGGCGGGTTGATTGGCAGTCGGACGGGCAAATCTGACAGAAGGGGGCAATGAATAGTGCCTGATGAATCAGACTGTGTGGAAACCTTTTCACACAGACAGGCAGGCAGTTTCCCTGGCACAAAACCCAGTACAGTGTGTACAGGACATGTGTAGGGGGAAAGAAGGAAAGAGAGTGATAATGAGAGAGAGAAAGAGGTGGAAGAGAGGGAGGGAGGCAGGCGGGCAGGCCGGGGGGGAATAAAATGGAGAAAGTAAGAGCGTGAGCTGAGAGACATTGAGGCGAGTGGGGTAGAACATTTTACCGAGCCAAAATAGCAGTGTGTTGTTGTGTTACCCGCCCTGGTATTATGTTAGTGTTTTCCTTCTTTTCCCATTCCTCTCCCCATTTTCTTCCCTGCCCTGCGCACCGCCTCCTGCGATTCTCAGTGCTTCCTGCCAGGATGGCGTCGGCTGCTGTGCTCAGCTTGGCGTACTGTAGCTACCGGAGTCGTACGCCACTCTCACACTGCTTCCCGTTTGCACCCGCATCAGAGCCGTGTCACATCAAACCACTGGGTTCGCTCGAAGGCAATTTGCGATTCATATTCTAATACGTAAAAGTGAAGCCAATCAAACACACATGGGTTTTTTTTTTATCAAAGAGGGCCAGATAAGAACAGCGCCATTACAATATGGGGCTTCTCTCGCCAGGGGGCATGCATTGTGTGCTTTGCAATTTAACAGGTAGCTAATCTGCATGCCCTGCATGGGGCATTGAGATAGCTTGGCACAATGGCTTGGTGTGTCTCCACGGAAGCACACACACACACACACACACACACAAACAGAAATGAACAGCACTGTAGGTGTGTAGGTATGCACAGACACACACACACTCAGACACACACACACACACACACACACACACACACACAAACACACACACACACACACACACACACGCACAAATGAAGAGAGTGTGCCGTCCTCTTCTATTGTGCCATGATGACACCGGAGAGTTGGGCACAAAGTTGAGGAGCGTGCTCCGGCTAAATAGCAGCTCATTAAGACGGCCAAATGGAGCTCCCTGGAGGAGAGGCTCCCGGAGGAGAGCAGGAGGTGGAGAGATGGCGGTAGATGTGGTTAGAGTGGACAGATGGGCGCAGGTAGAGTGGCAGAAGGACAGGGGAAGAAGCAAGCAGGCAGATTGTTGAAAATAAAGGGGGGAACACAAGGTGGGAGAGAGGAAGGAAGAATGGAAAGAGAAGGTGAGGAGGAAAGAGCACGAGACACTTGGCAATGTGCTATCCAGGTGTCAGTCATGTGTTAATTTGTTTTACCCCCCCCCCCCCCCCGCCCCCCCAATTGTCCTTGGTCTGTCCCTTTGACTCAGTTCTCATTCTCTCTCTCTCTCTCTCTCTCTCTCTCTCTCTCTCTCTCTCTCTCTCTCTCTCTCTCTCTCTCTCTCTGTCTCTCTCTGTCTGTCTGTCTGTCTGTCTGTCTGTCTGTCTGTCTGCCTTTTTCTACCCTCCATCTGTAATATCCTGAAAATATAAAATTGTAGTAAGTGGTGTTTTTGTCCACTGCAGCTCCTTCATTCCCAACCCACCTCCTCCACCATCTTTTAAAATCCAATTAAGGTAATGATTGAAAAAAGAAACATTGTTAGCAAGGTCACTCACACAGCCTGTTGATTACTTGGAGACACTGTTAAATACCACTCTGCCCTGCAATGTACCCTGGTGTGTGTGTGTGTCTGTGTGTGTGTGTGTGTGTGTGTGTGTGTGTGTGTGTGTGTGTGTGTGTGTGTGTGTGTGTGTGTGTGTGCTGCATCAGCTACCCAGTCCCATCAGACATAGAAGCAAGTCTTTGCATAAGGAGATGGAGAATGTCATTGATGACCCTCAGCCAATGCAAGGTGATCCATATTTATTTTAGAGCAGGCCAGTTATTTATCTGGACTTTAAATAGCCTCTTTTGTATGAAGAGTGCTTTGGGCCATAGCTAGTTCCCTGTACAATCTCATCCACCAAAATTACTTTCACGCATAGAAGCAAGGCATGCGATGATGTAACTTGTCCTGGTAAATTGGAATGCAATCTTTCTTATTTCCTTTTCCTTCAGAATCAGCCATAAAAAAATTCAAGCTATCGCCCACCGTGAATTTAATGTATTGCAGTCATTGGATATTGAGGGTGGAATTATATAAAAAAAGTTCTTGCCATTAAGCAACAATTTCACATCACTAAGACAAATTTGTCTGCCGTTTAAAATGAAGTAGTTTGAAGTAGCTCAGTATCTAACCCTGCTGAGCCTGATAAAGAACCTGTCTGGTGGAAAAGGAAGAATCATGTCTCTCTTTGTCCTCGTCCTGTTTGTGTCTGGATGTGTATTTACACTGCTCCTTGATTCATCATGTTCAATCAAAAGTCCTGAGGAGCGCTTTGATTTCTGAGTCCCCCCGCTGTACAGTGTTCCACTACCGCAAGCAATAAAGATATAATGTGACAGCAAAGCTTCCCCTGGCTATGCTTAGGCCTTAGGTGGCTTCTGGAGATGGGACGCCAAAGGCGTTAGCTAATATAAGAATACATGGAGCCACTAGGCAAGTAGGTAGTATTATTCGACAAAGCACACCCCACAATTATCTCAGATCATCTCCTGCCGATCTGGGATTCTAGAGTGAGCTTATAAAAACCTTTCTGTCAAAACAATAATAAAAAAAAGGTCTTTAGATGGGGTGTGAAATGTATAGAGTGACTGCAGTCCCAATAGAGAAAAACCATGCCAAAAGGAAAATGGATATGAGGTGGTATTGTTGGTATTGGTGTAACATGTAGGTTCATGTGCAAACCATCTGTGATGTTCAGCCTTCCGTCCCTAGAGTCGGCCTGTTGAGGTGATTAAACCGACTACCTCGAGTCCTTGTTGAGGTTGCTGACTTGTGAAACCTCTTGCCTTAGGTATGTGCTATTAGTGCTATTTGAGCTGAATGGCCTACCTTCTCTAGGTATTGGGGCTTGTTGCACTGTGTGGCATGCCAGGGTGTTGTGGTTAGACGAAGACATTTCAACTGCGTGCAAATTCCATTTCTGTCTGACATGGAGTCATGGAGCGCCATGAAAAGCAGTTTAGTTTGACAAAATTTGTATTCGATTTTCCTTGGTGTGTGTGTGAGGGCGTGCATTTCTATGTGTGTTTGTGTATTATAAGTGTGTGTGTGAGTAAAATAGTATTTATGTGGCATTGTATTTTGACACTAGTCATCTTCAGAGATTATTAGGAGGGAGGGAGGGGGGGCTGTGACTTGATGTTGTGGTCATAAGATTGAAATATGCTCCCTAGCTAACCTCTCAGACCCCCCCCCCCCCCCCCACACACACACACACACACACACACATACACAGAAAGAGCCAACTCACGCGACAGCAGGCGTCATCTGCAGCCCATCCCCGGTGCAGCTAATGGTGGCGAGGAGGAGTGTGTCGGCCCCGCGGCTGTCAGGAGGGACAGCTCCTCATAAAGCCCCTTGTCCTTTTTCTCCGGGGCTGGGAGCACGGAGATCTGCCAACACACAGACAGACATAAAGAGAGGAACACTGAATATAATCACAGTGTCTGGCTTGATTAGAGGCCCCTGTCTGCCCGACCGACGTGTGCCTTTGGTCAGTGCAGCAGTTAGCAGCCAGGCAGTCAGCCATCCAGGCAGGCGGGCGGCCAGGCAATCCCCCTTTTCTCTTAGTTGTTTTTTCCTGCTCTGTGGCTATCTTGATCATCTAAGAGGTCTGTGGCTTGCACTTGATGGTTTTCTCTCAACTGAAACAGAGAGAGAGAGAGAGAGAGCAGTGAACAGAAGCAAACATCTCTGTTCCTGTGTTAGCCTGGCTGGGGTGTTTATGAGGTATTCTGCGTGCCTTTTGACAGGCGTCTAACTGAGGCTCGCTGTGACACTGACAGCGCCCGGAAAGAGATCGACGTGGCGGCAACATGGCTCTAGGATCAAGGTGGCTCTGTCATATGCTAATATTAGGAGGGGAAATACAAAGGCTTTGGCCGTCTTGGCTGAATTCTGGAGCCCATGTTATCCTCCATCATTGCAGTATAGTATATTAGGCTCCAGCCCTATGCTAGTATTGGAAGACACTCAGCGCCCCTCCCTCCCCTTTAATGGCAGATTTTAACGGCTTACTTTAGTAGCACAGAGTTGACAGACCAACCATCGGATGTGTATCCCTTTTCCTCCCTCTTCTTCTTCAGTTTGTTTTACGAACCATAGCTGAGTATACTTTAAGGTTACTGTGTTATTGTGTTTATGTTCGATCGTTTATGTTTGAATGGTCACATGCACAGAGCGCACTAAGGACAAAATTCTGGTGGGCATTGTAAGCCATGTTTTGAAAATATGTAAAAACTTACTTCCTGAAATATTCTTTCTGCAACAAGCCAAGATTCTTTGCTTATATCTTTTTTACACTGTATTACTCTGCAGAGTTCACTGTTTTAGATTCCAGTTCCTGGTCACATGTGACCATGCCACTTCACCATGTGACCAGGAAGTTGACCATATGTCATGTTTTAGGATCCAGATAAAGTTTTTATTCAGAGCATATTGTGGTTTGGCTAGGTGCTGTTTATTTGACCAAAGTGTTGGATTTATATGCTGCGTTGGGATGTGCTGGTTTGGATAAAAACATTTTTTTAAACTGTACCGAGGGGCGGTGTGCACACTTTGCCAGCCGTTTATACTTTAGATTGTCTTTCAAAAGAAATTATCTGTTCCCCTTGCGACTGAAACAGCATCATGCAGGGTAGATTCCACTTTTATGAGTCTGGATGAGGTATGTACGATACCGCATCTTGTAATACTCCGTTGAATGATGGGAGATTTGTTGACAGGCTTGGATGTAATGACTTTACTCGCGCCTGTTGGCTACGTGGCTGTGAGCCAACCATAAACATTGTGCTAGGTAAAGGACTAGCAGACCCATGAATAAACATTGCATACTGTAAAAACAGCCGCATCAGCGTATAATGCTGCTTCACAAAAGCCAGAGTAACTTGACACTGATTTATCATCGTCTCCTCATACTGGCCAGCACACTGGACGTGGATTCCCATGTGCTGACCGGGAAAACACCTTGTGTTGCAAAGGAACACAAAGGTGAAAGATGGAATCTTTAGCCCACGTCTACGCACAGCACCATATGCTTATTTTGCTTGTAACATAGGGACTTGACACCAAGGTATTATTAAAGGTCACGTCTGTGGAACCTGCTCTATTTAAGCAAACACAGGCAGCTGCCCCGGCGTAGCCTGCAGTGGTGAAGGCTGACCTGGCCTGAGCCATTATCCTTCCTGACGTTTGTGTTGTTTTGTCATGGCAGCCCTTCGAAGAGAAGTGGGGTCCAGGTGGGAGCCTGATGATATGACAGCGTGTTTGCCGTGACCCCGCGCTCTCTCTGTTCTCCGAGCGGCGACCTCTTAACCACCACAACTAAGCAACCGCACCTCAAAGCCTGTTTTAACTCACACCAAACATAGCCCCCCCCCCCCCCCCCCGCCGCACAGTGACACAGAGAAGCTAAGGGAGGGAAAACCCACAGCGAGCCTGAACCTCACCAGACAAAACGCTCAAAGAGCACCACAGAGAACACCAACCAGAGGGTTGGTGTGTGTCGTTGCTGTGGTTCCCGTCGACGTTGTGTTCTTGCGTTGTAAAGGGATCAGAATAGGCTCTCCGCTGCCTGAGCGATGCGGAGAGAATAATAACAGGGGCCTTGCTTTGGGATTCCGCTACACAGCCACAGAATTGTGTGACCCTGGGCCATCAGTCGGCAGACTTATTTAAGAGCCTTTTTTTTCTCCACCGTGTGGGAAAAATGGGGTCCCCTCTACCCACCGGTCTCCGATTAGCGTCCTTTCAGCGTGCGCCCCGCAGGCTCTCTGAGGCGGAACCCACCACCAGTAATATCCACCTGAATTATGCAGCAGAGCTACAGTCCCTTAGACGACCCTTTCACTCGCCTAAGCCTGCTCAGCAAAATCATTGGCAGTCGAATATTGAGGAGAACATTGCTGAACGTTTCTCGCTCCGCTCCTCCTCCCTTTTCTCTCCTCTCTCCTGTTCCCTGTCTGCTGTCCTCTTTGTTTCCTGTGGGTCTACCTGTAACCGGTGTGTTTTCCTCTCGTTCGCCTTAATTCCCTTCTACCTCGTCTGCTAGTCCTTCGACCTCATCTGCTAGTCATGCTACCTCGTTGGCTAGTCATGCTACCTCGTTGGCTCGGCGTTTGCTTTCTCAGCATTCCACCACCGGCTGCTATCTGGCCGTTTTGCTTCGCTGTCCCGCTTTTGTACTCAAATAGAACACTTTTCTAGATCTTCTTAATCCTCTATTTTATTTCCCCTGAGATCACTCTGCACCGTGCCAAACGGAAGGGATGCAGAAACATGAAAACCCAAAGTAGAGAGGGGGAACAGGAAAGAAAGCATGTTTTGGAGGCTGAGAGAGAGAGGGAGAGAGAGAGAGAGAGAGAGAAGGAGAGAGAGAAGGAGAGTACATTACGTCAGCCAGCCTTCTGGATCAAAGCAATGACATTAGCAACTGATGTTTGGAAAAAGGCAGCCAATATGAGACGGAGTG
>JAPMUY010006892.1:0-32500 GCA_026901105.3 Galaxias olidus | reverse complement strand
TACGTCGCTGCCTCTCTCTTAGTCTCTGGTCTCTTACGTCGCTGCTCTGGTCTCTTACGTCGCTGCCTCTCTCTTAGTCTCTGGTCTCTTACGTCGCTGCCTCTCTCTTAGTGTCTGGTCTCTTACGTCGCTGCCTCTCTCTTAGTCTCTGGTCTCTTACGTCGCTGCCTCTCTCTTAGTCTCTGGTCTCTTACGTCTGCCTCTCTCTTAGTCTCTGGTCTCTTACGTCGCTGCCTCTCTCTTAGTCTCTGGTCTCTTACGTCGCTGCCTCTCTCTTAGTGTCTGGTCTCTTACGTCGCTGCCTCTCTCTCAGTCTCTGGTCTCTTACATCGCTGCCTCTCTCTTAGTCTCTGGTCTCTTACATCGCTGCCTCTCTCTCAGTCTCTGGTCTCTTACGTCGCTGCCTCTCTCTTAGTGTCTGGTCTCTTACGTCGCTGCCTCTCTCTTAGTCTCTGGTCTCTTACATCGCTGCCTCTCTCTTAGTCTCTGGTCTGTTACGTCGCTGCCTCTCTCTTAGTCTCTGGTCTGTTACGTCGCTGCCTCTCTGTTAGTCTCTGGTCTCTTACGTTGCTGCCTCTCTGTTAGTCTCTGGTCTCTGATGTTGCTGCCTCTCTCTTAGTCTCTGGTCTCTTACATCGCTGCCTCTCTCTTAGTGTCTGGTCTCTTACATCGCTGCCTCTCTCTTAGTGTCTGGTCTCTTACGTCGCTGCCTCTCTCTTAGTGTCTGGTCTCTTACATCGCTGCCTCTCTCTTAGTCTCTGGTCTCTTACGTCGCTGCCTCTCTCTTAGTGTCTGGTCTCTTACGTCGCTGCCTCTCTCTTAGTCTCTGGTCTCTTACGTCGCTGCCTCTCTCTTAGTCTCTGGTCTCTTACGTCGCTGCCTCTCTCTTAGTCTCTGGTCTCTTACGTCGCTGCCTCTCTCTTAGTCTCTGGTCTCTTACGTCGCTGCCTCTCTCTTAGTCTCTGGTCTCTTACGTCGCTGCCTCTCTCTTAGTGTCTGGTCTCTTACGTCGCTGCCTCTCTCTTAGTCTCTGGTCTCTTACGTCGCTGCCTCTCTGTTAGTCTCTGGTCTCTTACGTCGCTGCCTCTCTCTCTCTTGTGTCTGGTCTCTTACGCGCGCTCTCTCTTAGTGTCTGGTCTCTTACGTCGCTGCCTCTCTCTTAGTCTCTGGTCTCTTACGTCGCTGCCTCTCTGTTAGTCTCTGGTCTCTTACGTCGCTGCCTCTCTCTTAGTGTCTGGTCTCTTACGTCGCTGCCTCTCTCTTAGTCTCTGGTCTCTTACGTCGCTGCCTCTCTCTTAGTCTCTGGTCTCTTACGTCGCTGCCTCTCTCTTAGTCTCTGGTCTCTTACGTCGCTGCCTCTCTCTTAGTGTCTGGTCTCTTACGTCGCTGCCTCTCTCTCTGGTCTCTTACGTCTGCCTCTCTCTTAGTGTCTGGTTCTTACGTCGCTGCTCTCTCTTAGTCTCTGGTCTCTTACGTCGCTGCCTCTCTCTTAGTCTCTGGTCTCTTACGTCGCTCTCTCTGTTAGTCTCTGGTCTCTTACGTCGCTGCCTCTCTCTTAGTGTCTGGTCTCTTACGTCGCTCCTCTCTCTTAGTCTCTGGTCTCTTACGTCGCTGCCTCTCTCTTAGTCTCTGGTCTCTTACATCGCTGCCTCTCTCTTAGTCTCTGGTCTCTTACGTCGCTGCCTCTCTCTTAGTCTCTGGTCTCTTACGTCGCTGCCTCTCTCTTAGTGTCTGGTCTCTTACGTCGCTGCCTCTCTCTTAGTCTCTGGTCTCTTACGTCGCTGCCTCTCTCTTAGTCTCTGGTCTCTGATGTTGCTGCCTCTCTCTTAGTCTCTGGTCTCTTACATCGCTGCCTCTCTCTTAGTCTCTGGTCTCTTACGTCGCTGCCTCTCTCTTAGTCTCTGGTCTCTTACGTCGCTGCCTCTCTCTTAGTCTCTGGTCTGTTACGTCGCTGCCTCTCTCTTAGTCTCTGGTCTCTTACATCGCTGCCTCTCTCTTAGTCTCTGGTCTCTGATGTTGCTGCCTCTCTCTAGTCTCTCTGGTCTCTGATGTTGCTGCCTCTCTCTTAGTGTCTGGTCTCTTACGTCGCTGCCTCTCTCTTAGTCTCTGGTCTCTTACGTCGCTGCCTCTCTCTTAGTCTCTGGTCTCTGATGTCACTGCCTCTCTCTTAGTCTCTGGTCTCTGATGTTGCTGCCTCTCTCTTAGTCTCTGGTCTCTGATGTTGCTGCCTCTCTCTTAGTGTCTGGTCTCTTACGTCGCTGCCTCTCTCTAGTCTCTGGTCTCTGATGTTGCTGCCTCTCTCTAGTCTCTGGTCTCTGATGTTGCTGCCTCTCTCTTAGTCTCTGGTCTCTTACGTCGCTGCCTCTCTCTTAGTCTCTGGTCTCTTACGTCGCTGCCTCTCTCTTAGTCTCTGGTCTCTGATGTTGCTGCCTCTCTCTTAGTCTCTGGTCTCTGATGTTGCTGCCTCTCTCTTAGTCTCTGGTCTCTTACGTCGCTGCCTCTCTCTTAGTCTCTGGTCTCTTACGTCGCTGCCTCTCTAATAGTCTCTGGTCTCTTACGTCGCTGCCTCTCTCTAGTCTCTCTCTTAGTCTCTTACATCGCTGCCTCTCTCTTAGTCTCTGGTCTCTTACGTCGCTGCCTCTCTCTTAGTCTCTGGTCTCTTACGTCGCTGCCTCTCTCTTAGTGTCTGGTCTCTTACGTCGCTGCCTCTCTCTTAGTGTCTGGTCTCTTACGTCGCTGCCTCTCTCTTAGTCTCTGGTCTCTTACGTCGCTGCCTCTCTGTTAGTCTCTGGTCTCTTACGTCGCTGCCTCTCTCTTAGTGTCTGGTCTCTTACGTCGCTGCCTCTCTCTTAGTGTCTGGTCTCTTACGTCGCTGCCTCTCTCTTAGTGTCTGGTCTCTTACGTCGCTGCCTCTCTCTTAGTCTCTGGTCTCTTACGTCGCTGCCTCTCTGTTAGTCTCTGGTCTCTTACGTCGTACGTCGCTGCCTCTCTCTTAGTCTCTGGTCTCTTATTTCGCTGCCTCTCTCTTAGTGTCTGGTCTCTTACATCGCTGCCTCTCTCTTAGTCTCTGGTCTCTTACGTCGCTGCCTCTCTCTTAGTCTCTGGTCTCTTACGTCGCTGCCTCTCTCTTAGTGTCTGGTCTCTTACGCCTCTCTCTCTTAGTCTCTGGTCTGTTACGCGCTGCCTCTCTCTTAGTCTCTGGTCTCTTACGTCGCTGCCTCTCTCTTAGTCTCTGGTCTCTGATGTTGCTGCCTCTCTCTTAGTCTCTGGTCTCTTACATCGCTGTCTCTCTCTTAGTCTCTGGTCTCTTACGTCGCTGCCTCTCTCTTAGTCTCTGGTCTCTTACGTCGCTGCCTCTCTCTTAGTCTCTGGTCTGTTACGTCGCTGCCTCTCTCTTAGTCTCTGGTCTCTTACATCGCTGCCTCTCTCTTAGTCTCTGGTCTCTGATGTTGCTGCCTCTCTCTTAGTCTCTGGTCTCTGATGTTGCTGCCTCTCTCTTAGTGTCTGGTCTCTTACGTCGCTGCCTCTCTCTTAGTCTCTGGTCTCTTACGTCGCTGCCTCTCTCTTAGTCTCTGGTCTCTGATGTTGCTGCCTCTCTCTTAGTCTCTGGTCTCTGATGTTGCTGCCTCTCTCTTAGTCTCTGGTCTCTGATGTTGCTGCCTCTCTCTTAGTGTCTGGTCTCTTACGTCGCTGCCTCTCTCTTAGTCTCTGGTCTCTGATGTTGCTGCCTCTCTCTTAGTCTCTGGTCTCTGATGTTGCTGCCTCTCTCTTAGTCTCTGGTCTCTTACGTCGCTGCCTCTCTCTTAGTGTCTGGTCTCTTACGTCGCTGCCTCTCTCTTAGTCTCTGGTCTCTGATGTTGCTGCCTCTCTCTTAGTCTCTGGTCTCTGATGTTGCTGCCTCTCTCTTAGTCTCTGGTCTCTTACGTCGCTGCCTCTCTCTTAGTCTCTGGTCTCTTACGTCGCTGCCTCTCTCTTAGTCTCTGGTCTCTTACGTCGCTGCCTCTCTGTTAGTCTCTGGTCTCTTACGTCGCTGCCTCTCTCTTAGTCTCTGGTCTCTTACGTCGCTGCCTCTCTGTTAGTCTCTGGTCTCTTACATCGCTGCCTCTCTCTTAGTCTCTGGTCTCTTACGTCGCTGCCTCTCTGTTAGTCTCTGGTCTCTTACGTCGCTGCCTCTCTCTTAGTCTCTGGTCTCTTACATCGCTGCCTCTCTCTTAGTGTCTGGTCTCTTACGTCGCTGCCTCTCTGTTAGTCTCTGGTCTCTTACGTCGCTGCCTCTCTCTTAGTCTCTGGTCTCTTACGTCGCTGCCTCTCTGTTAGTCTCTGGTCTCTTACATCGCTGCCTCTCTCTTAGTCTCTGGTCTCTTACGTCGCTGCCTCTCTGTTAGTCTCTGGTCTCTTACGTCGCTGCCTCTCTCTTAGTCTCTGGTCTCTTACGTCGCTGCCTCTCTCTTAGTCTCTGGTCTCTTACGTCGCTCTCTCTCTTAGTGTCTGGTCTCTTACGCCGCTGCCTCTCTCTAGTGTCTGGTCTCTTACGTCGCTGCCTCTCTCTTAGTCTCTGGTCTCTTACGTCGCTGCCTCTCTCTTAGTCTCTGGTCTCTTACGTCGCTGCCTCTCTCTTACGTCGCTGCCTCTCTCTTAGTCTCTGGTCTCTTACGTCGCTGCCTCTCTCTTAGTGTCTGGTCTCTGATGTTGCTGCCTCTCTCTTAGTCTCTGGTCTCTTACGTCGCTGCCTCTCTCTTAGTGTCTGGTCTCTGATGTTGCTGCCTCTCTCTTAGTGTCTGGTCTCTGATGTTGCTGCCTCTCTCTTAGTGTCTGGTCTCTGATGTTGCTGCCTCTCTCTTAGTGTCTGGTCTCTTACGTCGCTGCCTCTCTCTTAGTGTCTGGTCTCTTACGTCGCTGCCTCTCTCTTAGTCTCTGGTCTCTTACGTCGCTGCCTCTCTCTTAGTGTCTGGTCTCTTACATCGCTGCCTCTCTCTTAGTGTCTGGTCTCTTACATCGCTGCCTCTCTCTTAGTCTCTGGTCTCTTACGTCGCTGCCTCTCTCTTAGTCTCTGGTCTCTGATGTTGCTGCCTCTCTCTTAGTGTCTGGTCTCTTACGTCGCTGCCTCTCTCTTAGTGTCTGGTCTCTTACGTCGCTGCCTCTCTCTTAGTCTCTGGTCTCTTACGTCGCTGCCTCTGCCGCTCTCCATTTGCTGTGGTGCACGGCTGCCATGCTTACAAATTCTTCATCCATTCCCCCTCTCTCCTCTCTTTTGCTATTTGTACCTCCATATCTTGAAAAGCTGCTCTTAGTATAGATAGAGGCTGTGCTGGGCTGATGGTGCTCTAGTTTGTATTCACACCTTCCCCCTTGCTCTCTTTCTCCATCTCCACTTTCTCTTTCTCGTCTCCCTCTCTTTCTTTATTGTTTTCCGATATTTTTTTTCCAGACTGCAGCTAAACTCGCGTCCTGCCGCATTTTCCCAGCTCCTTCATGCTCCTTTGTTGCCCTCCTAATTTGCTTCTTCACCCGAAGGTCCTATTCCTCTTCTTCCGACTTCCTTTAATCAGTTCTGTCATCTTTTCCACCCGCGTGTGGCCACTGGCCTCGTTCATTTCTCATGAATCTTACAAATCTACACGAACTGTACAGTAGAGTTTCTGCATTTCAAATAGTTCTTCTCTCGATTGTTCAATATTGTCACCATAAATTATTTAGAATTCCAGAATAGCTGGTGCAGCTTACAAACATTTAGACAAATTCTTCTACCAAAGAAATCCAAATCTGTTCGTCTTATGTATTGTATATGCCATTATGTTATATTAACATTATGTACTATATTGATTTATTGGTCCTTTATGTAGCCACAATTTTCAGTTTGGCATGCCTGAGTTATTTAGTGTTCCTTGATCAGAAACCGTCTTATTTGTGATGTTGGAACTAAAATGAATGGATGCTGGGGGACCTCTGTGACGTTTGCCTGTAGATTCAGAGGCAGGCCTTCACAGCGGCCTGCCTCTTCTGCTCCTCTCCAGGGTCTTCTCTCTTCGTCACTGATCCGCTTCCCACGGCCGTTGCTCCGCCCACCCACAGCTGCCATTGGCCCTTCTCCCCCTCATGGCGGCCAAGCCCGCCCTCTCCCTCCTATTGGCTGTGCTGGCCTGCACGGGGCCCGCCCGCTCCTCACCCCCCCTCCTGCTCCGCCCCCGGGAGCGAGAGAGGGACTCGGGCGTCTCCGGCGGCGTCAACATCGCCGTGGTCCACTCGGGCTCCTCCCTGCTCCAGGAGACGGTCCCCGGTGGGGGTGGGACCACGGGCGGGCTGGGACCGGGGACTGGGCAGGGTGGAGGTGGCGGGGGAGGAGAAGGAGGAGGAGGAGGAGGGGGAGGAGGAGGAGGAGGAGGAAAGGGCCCCCTCTTGACCTCCACCTCTGCCTCGGCGGTGCTGACTGTCTCCGGCTCCGTCTCCTCGTCGTCCCCGGGGCTCTCGGTGCAGATGGGCGCCAGCGTGATGACGCCGTCGGGACTGGCCAACGTCATCTACCTGACGGTCAACGAGAGCAGCCCCGGCAGCCTGCTGCTGCAGCTGTGTGAGCTGCTGGCCACCACGCCGCTCCAAGGGCTGGTCTTTGAGGAGGAGAGGCCTCCGCCGCCCAACCGGGCTCCGCTGGCCCCTATGCTGGAGTTTGTGTCGGCGCAGACGGGCGTCCCCGTGGTGGCTGTCGGAGGAGGGGCAGGCCTGGGCAGGGAACCACAGGTAGGAGGCTTCGCTGGGATTTCATGTGTGGTATCAATTGCCTGAGGGTGGGTTCAAAGTGTAGAACACCAAAGAGGGGAGGTTATCTAACAAAGTCTTTGATCATCACTGTGTGGTGCTGTAGCCTGGCATCAAGCATCTAATGGTGCCCTGCCTGCATGGGCCAATCCAACATCATCTGTAGTAGGAAAAAAAAACACGGAAACATGGAATTTATTGGAGCCCTAATACTTTGCAACAAACTTAAGGAAATTAATGTAAATGTATTCTGCCCTATTATTTATGCATATAAAAATGCATGCAGAAAGAGTAACACACACAGACATGCACTGTGTGTGTATATATGTATATATATATATATATATACATATATACTGTATGTATATGTCTAAATAAAATGTACGTGTTCCTTTGATTGCAATCATAAAGTCCCTTTTGTTGCAATGTTTGGTGCTGCATGTAAATTCACAATACGGGGCTATGAAAAGCAGCCACACCGACAACACAGTTTCTCTCTGAGTCTGATTTGAGTCTAAGAGGCCCTTTGGAAACCAGAGGCAGTGGCCTACGCCGCTCAGTGATTCAGAGACTAACGAGGCACTGTTTGTGGCCCCTGGAGAGGACATCAGGCAGGGCAAAGGATCCCTGCTCTATGCCCCCCCCCCCCTCTCTCTCTCTCTCTCTCTGGGGAAAACACACATTGTGGGGCCATGCTCACCTTTATTAATGGGATGGAGGGACTTCTCCTGGGGACAGAAAAAAAAACTGTTATTTAGTATAATCGATAAATTAATTAAACCTGTGGTGGAGTGAGGTTCTCAGCTATGTTTGCAGGTTCATTGGACTCGCTGACCTAATAAGTTGGTTTTAGGCCTGTGCTTGTGTTCGATAGACATTGATTGGTTTTATACAAACACACCATAGCCAATAATATGTTTAACTGCTGCGTTAAGTTAGGATGTTACACTGAGGAATAGCTATCTACCTTTTTATTAGTTTGATTTCCTTTTTATGATAGACCTTGATAATAACAAAAGGCTTACTTTGGACTGAAACAAAACCCAGCCCAGAGCCCGTTGTAATTGAACTTGTCTGATCTATTGACCATTTCACCAATAGCGCTTGTTTTTGTATTGTCCTTCAGGTAACTAGCTGTGTTAACAGAATTCATTAATCTTGATTGTTTAACTCGAGAGCCTTAGTTTATCCTGTTTTTGATTACCTGCCCCCATTACTTTAATTGAGTGATAATGTCTCTCACTGATTGCTAAGAGGGTTGTGTTTGAAATCAGTTTGCTGGCGAAGAGAGAGCGTTCAAACGAGCAGCACACCATGTCAGAGGCACTCCACCACTATGTGGTTGTTGCCTTTCTTCCGGGCGAGGATTGGTGGGGCTTGGTATATTTTCCAAGCTGTGAAAATGTGACTGTTAGCCTTCTGCATTCGTTCCTCACACTTTCACCAGTTGGGCTATGGGCAGAACCAAGCTTTTGACTTAAATCCCGCAATTCCTCTCAAGAGTCATCTGATTCGTGACTTGACCTATTTTTTATCCCGATTAGAGTACCCTGTTGGGAATGAACCTTGGTAATAATACCTGGTCTCTGGAAAGGGCTACAGAAATATCAATTGCTTAGTTCAAACTGTTGGTTGTCTGGAAACATTTTCAGTTGTATTGCCTGTGTGCATAAACCATATGAAACTATTTACTTTAAATTAGATGTATTTGAATCATTCTTACCTTGAGCCAAAGTAGAACCTTTTTTTCCATAAATGTGAGAACGTTTGACAAAGGAAGTTTGTCGGCTAATACTAAAGTGGCCGAAAATTATTTTGAACCAGAATTAGCAAGGTAATGGCTATAACTATGTACATAGAAACATTTAAATTACACTTTATTTCTCTCACTCTGTCTTGTGTGTTTTGTCTCTCTCACTAGCTGGTTTGCTTATCTCTCTGTCTCTCACTCGTTTCTCACACTCTCTCCCTTGCACTCACCCATATCACATCACGCACCCCAGACACACACACACACACACACACACACACACACACACACACACACACACACACACACACACACACACACACACACACACACACACACACACACACACACACACAGAGACACACACTCACACCCACACACTACTTTCTCGTTTTGCGGACAGCCGTTCTGTCTTCCTGACACTAAATCCGTTCTATCTAGCTGCCTGTGCAGCTCTCTCCAGTTGGAGTTGACCCTCATACTGTATGCTCCCTGCATGCTCACACAAACAAAGACACACGGCAACACGGACCCTCCAGGAGAACAGTTCTATCTTCTATTTCACCTTTTCTACTGCTTTCCAGCAGAAGGTCTCACACACACACACACACACACACACACACACACACACACACACACACACACGCACACACGCACACACGCACACACGCACACGCACGCACACACACACTGACCTATATTTTCTTATCCTTTCAGGAAAGTGGTTCCATCTACCTCCAGTTCACTTGCTCCACCGCGCTGCAACTTGAGGTGATCTTCGAGGTCCTGGAGCAGTTCGACTGGACCTCCTTCTCCGTGGTGACCACCCGTCACCACGGCTACGAAGACTTCCTGGCCATGGTAGAAGGCATGACGGACGGCTCCTTCATTGGCTGGGAGAAGAAGAGTGTGGTGATGCTGAACGTGACGGACGACCCCGGAGGGGCGCGTACGCGACGCCTCCTCAAAGAGAATGAAGCCCAGGTGAGCGCTCGCGGTCGGTGAGTTGACCGGACTTCTAGATCCTCCCGAGGCTATTATCCGCCACCCGGGGGTCCTCCGCAGTCACACCTCATCCATTACTGCAGCTCACTCATCCGTTTGATTCAGCGTTCGTTAGCTTGTGGTTGCTAGATCCAAATGTACCGCAACTTGTGTCACTGTGGTGAAAGAAAGTTTAAAGTTGCTGGGCGCAGTTTATCTGTAGGAGATGATTTTGGCGACCCTTACCGTTTGCTTAGTGTAATTCGTTTCCCTAAAGAGGACATGCAGAATGCTCGTGGACACTACATATCACTAGCACAATCAACGACTATACTCCAAGTATCTGGGCATCTCTTCCTGATTTAGTGACGCACTTCCTTGTGCCATAATGCAATTCGTCCCAGTTTCGCGGGAGATCGCGATCAACAAAATTTGTCTTAAATATTGAGACACACTTTTTTCATGCTCCTATAGACATTACAATGTGCTATCAGAAGAAATGTATTGATAATCCGTTAATATGAAAGCGTTGCCTGTAGTTGCTTCAATATTACGGCGGTGTGGGTTGGGAGAGTTGGGCCATCACCGGCTGGGAACACACGACAGGACTTGTGAGGGACCTTGGATTCTCTTGGTCACACTGTTTCTTTTCCTTTCGTAGCAGCAATAATTTATGCCCCTCTTTCACACCTCACTCTTTTTTATTTTTTCCAACATCTTGGCCCTTTCATCATTGTCATCTAAAAGTGACCTTTGTTCAAATCGGATCAGGAGATAAATAAAAGAGAGTGGGAGCGAGAACAAGTGCAGAAGAATTTGTGAAAAGAGCAAATAAATGAACATGATGTAATTTAATGAAATTGCTTCCATAAATTCAGTGTTGGGAGAATGGATGGATTCTATTATACTGCCATGTTCTACATTCCACAGGGTTAAAGGTGCTTGAGAAGAAATTATCTTTTGCAGCTTCTGTGCCAGCCTATTTTATGCCTATGTTATAGCTTTGATGCTTTACCAGCTAGCTCAATCAAGTCATAACCAAATTCACGTTTGTTACTGAATGGTTCTGCACAACATTTTATTTTTACATTTTGCTGATATTCTTACCGTCTTCAAATGGTTCTCCATATGAGAGGCATCGTTGTAGACATAACTGCTTTATCTGCTTGCTTACATGGGCTTGCAATGTACTCTAGTATTCAGTGAAGTCAATGAAATAGGTACAAATCTTTACAAAATAGTAAAAAAAATAAAAGTAGTTAGTGAACTCAAGATGACTTTTCGCTTCTTCTTGTTGGGGCGTATATAAGCAAAAGAGCAAGTGGGGCATGATGCTGGTACTAGACGACATCAACAACAACATCTTCAAAGTTTGATAGCTGTTGTGTCTCAGAGCTGTCGGCTTTGCCTCTTGTCAGAACGGTTCACTGCGAGTCCACTTCAATGTAGGAGAGAAAAGTTTAATATTAAAGTGTTGTCTACCAAAACTTTTGACCCTGATAGACCTTATCCACAGCCCCGTCCACACTCATCTCCATCTGCTGCGTTTATCTAGAGATATAGTCTAAGACCACGTTTTTATAGGCTACAGTGCCAAGGGAGTGGGTTGGATCCGCTCGTTGACGTGTGCGTTCTGGAGCGGCGACATCTACCCAACAGATGCCATCAGCTATTGATATCTTCTGTGTTGACATTCCTAATTCCTAATTCAAAAACAAAAGCATTCGCAGCATGAGAAAATCCTTATTCAGTCGTTCAGTTGAATGACCCATCTGGCTCCAAGGCCATGTTCTTTAACTCAGGGCCGGTCTTTAATACCTTCCTTACCTTGTTCCTATTGTTCTCCTTCCTCTTCACCACTTTCCTCGTCCCCTCCCTCTCCCACTGCACCTTCCTACCATCTTTTCTTCTCCACCTCCTAATCCAATTCCTTTTGATGTCAATCCTAACCCATTTATATCCCCCACAACCTCGTTGCCCTCTTTCATCTCCTCCCCCCGTCCATCCCTCATGTTCACCTCTTTGGTCAGGTGCGCCTGCTGTACTGCTCGTTGGAGGAGGCCGCCATGGTTTTCCGTGCAGCCTGGGCGTCGGGCCAGGCCGGCCCCAGCCACATGTGGTTCGCCGTGGGCCCTGCGCTGTCGGGCCTGGGCCTGGAGGGCCTCCCCAAGGCTCTGTTTGCCATTCGACCCCAGGGATGGCGCGACAACTTCCGCATGCGCATCGCCAAAGGGGTCAACGTGCTGGCTCACGGCGCCATGGCCCTGCGGCGGGACTACGGCGCCTCCAGAGGGCCACACTACGCGGGGAACTGCCAGACTGACGGCAACAACACCCAGAGGGTGCCCGACAGGATCAGGTAACAGAGAGTTGGGAGCGGGAAGGGTGGGAACGGGACGAACGGGAATTTGACAGGGAGAGGAGGAAAGGGTGGGGGGGGGGAGGCATCCCGTACTGGAGCAGAGCAGGAACATCGGAGGAGAAGTTGCAGGAGCAGATGAGAGAAGTGCCAGACAGAATCAGCAGAGAGGGGGGGCCGGGAGGAAGCTGCTCTCCCCTCAGTCACCTAAGGTCTCAGGGGAGGAGCGACTGCTCAGCTGTGGCGGAGGAGTGTCACATTGCCTGCTGGTCTGCTCTCTCTCTCTCTCTCCCTGTCTCTGGCTGTCTGCCTCTCTCTTTCTGACTCTTTCTTTCACTGTTAATTCCGTCTTTGTGTGTCTTTCTCTCCTTGGCTCGCCAACTCTCTCGCTCTCTCTCTCTTCTCTCTCTCTCTCTCTCTCTCTCTCTCTCTCTCGCTCCTCGGCTCTGCCCCACATTTTCTCCCATTGTATCACGGTGTGAAACACCTCTCTCCCATCCCTCTCTCTCTCTCTCCCATCCCTCTCTCTCTCTCTCCCATCCCTCCCTCTCTCTCTTCTCTCTCTCTCTCCCTCTCTCTCTATCTCTCTCTCTCACTCTCCTCCTTAACTCCCTCGTTTTCTTTCTCCTGCCTGGGCTCCCAGCAGTACACGGTGGCTCTGTTGCCCTCTTCCCTCCTCCTCTCTTACTCTTGTTCTGTCTCCGTCTCACTCGTTCCCTTTGTCAGTGAGTGGTGGCTCATCAAATGTGCAAGTCCGAGTCACCGTCTGTCGTTAGCCAGATCTCATATGAAAGATAGACGAGGCGTGTCTCTGTGAACCAACTCAAATATACAGCGCACGACGCCTGCGTCCCCGCGAATCAAGCAGATCATTTATTGACCAGCGTTTTCGGACAAAGGGAGGAGGGATCAAGATGAATAACTTTCAAATGTAATAACTACGGGGGCGTTTTTTTTCCAAATGAGGGGATTGCAGCCTTCTCTTGGCCCATTGTTAACGTAATGGGTGCTCTAAACGCCTTTTCTGCTTGTGCGCGCATCATTATATAATGATCTACCTGGCTCTGTCTCTCTGTCTCTGTCTGCGCGCGCCCGCCTCTTTGTCCTGGAGTCATCTCATCACCTGTAGCTCGCTCCGACGCTCAGCGCCTCAACTCTCTGCTCTGCTTTTTCCCACGTCCCTTCCCTCTCTCTCTCTCTCTCTCTCTCTCTCTCTCTCTCTCTCTCTGATTCTCCGTTGCCACCGTGCTCTTTATGCATTGTTTTTTTATTCCACAGTTCAATCTCATCTTCAATCTCATCTCTCTCTCTCTCTCTCTCCCCTCCCTCCCCTCACCCCCTCCTCGCCCTCCATTCCCGGCTGCCTCTTTCCTTTCCTCTGGCAGCTATTGTCGGGTCACAGCTCCCTCTCCTTCATTAATTCACTCTCACCTCTCCCTTTCCCAATCCAATCTGCCTCCCTCATTCATTCATTCATGCATTCGTTTATTCACTTGTTCTAATCTATCCATCCCTCCCCTAGTCTCATTCATTCATGCTCATCCCTCTCTCTCTCTCTCTCTCCGTTAAACCCGTCTCCCAGCTCTACCTCCTTGGGCCTCGCACTAAATGGGAGCTGATGCTGCATTGTTTTCCAAGTAAATTGGATAATTGGATATGGCGGCATAATGCAGGGAGAGAGAGCGAGCGAGAGACGGGGGAATATCTAGAGAGGCGAGGAAGAGCGTGTGCCACCACCAGCAGCAGAGCTCTCTTTGCTCCCTTCGTCTTCCCAGTCATAATTATGAAAAGCTCCGTAGGCAATATGGCGTGCACACGCATACACACACACACACACACACACACACACACATACACACACACACACACACACACACACACACACACAGCCACCGTTCTCATATACTGTGTGTACACCCAGCCACACGCATTCTTCCCCTGGTCCCCATCTGCACCCTGTCCTGTCACCCCTAATGAAGGCGCTACAGCCTCACTGTCATCAGGGAACGATGGTTTCAACAGTGTGTGCAGTCACTCCTGCTTATCAACATGCAAATGGAGCAAAACGCTGAAAACACTCAGTATTCTCTCTGAAGGTTTAACTCTCTACCTCTCGCCCTCCCTCCGTTACCTTCTCTCTTTCCCTGCACAGAGAGCTGTGTTCTCTTCCCACACATCTTGTCCTACCCCATCTCTTTCGTTTCTCTTAAACTCTTTCCATTTTTCTCTCTCTCTCTCTCTTTCTCTCTCTCCCTGTGTCTGAATGCATTAGTGGTTATGAGTTGTGTCTGTTATGGGGAATCTATATTCAAATATTCTGTCGCTTCTGGGCTGTTTGTTCACCCCACAATGTAAGGCATTAGAGAAACACATGTAATGTCAATGGCTGTGTGTAACCATGACAACATAGTACCCGCCAGGGGAGGGAGGGGGAAGGAGAGAGGGATGGAGTGCGGGAAAGAGAGAGAGAGAGAGAGAGAGAGAGAGGAGAGGGACAGAGAGAGAGAGAGAGAGAGAGAGAGAGAGAGAGAGCGAGAGAGAGAGAAAGAGAGAGAGAGAGTAATATGGCAGAACGTCAGCATTGACACACTGCTTTTTTATGTCGTCAGAAAAAAAGCAACTACTTGGCTTAGCTCCTACTCAGTAACAGGCGCCGTGGAGTGAATGAATAATTTCATATTTGTCAGCAGGACCTTTTTTCCCTCACTTCATCTTCTTCTTTTTCATCTTCTTCTTCCTCTTCTTCTTCTTCTTCTTTTTTTTCTTCTTCTTCTTCCTCTTCTTCTTCTTCTTCTTCTTCTTCTTCTTCTTCTTCTTCTTCTTCTTCTTCTTCTTCTTCTTCTTCTCCTTCTTCTTCTTCTTCTTCTTCTTCTTCTTCTTCTTGTACGTCTTGATGCAGAGCATGAAATAATGATTTGTATATGAAATAGAGACCAAGGTTTTTTCTTCCCTTCCATTCCACTTTCTTTGGTCTGACCCTCTGGTTCCCATGACTTTCCGTGTATGTTCTTCCTCTGTGGTACTTCTCCCTGTGACCAATCACTTCAAGTATGAGTGGGTGTGTAATTATGTATGGGCATGTGTGTCATAAAAGAATAATGACAACCTTCATGAGTCTGTAAAGTGCCTCTTTCAAATGTAGCATGGGCCTTTCATTTCTGTTGCGCCATATGCGCCACTGCCTCTGTAAGAAAAGACTGCATGCTGGAGAGACTCAGATTGGTTTCTATGCAGCCTGGTATTTACTTGTACATGAGTCATATCACACATATCCCTACCAGATATATAGAGAAAATGTAAATGATGATAAAAGCCATATAAAGAGAGTGCTGGAGTCGGGAATAGGGCGGCTGTAAAGACAAATTCAACCCCCCCACTTTGTTGTGAGATGCTTACGGGTCAATGACGTAACTAATGGCAGAAATGAAATAGAGGAAATTGAGAAATTAACTGAAGAGATATTTAATCAGGTGTGAATGTGAGTGTGAGTGGTTGTCTGTCTCTTTGTGTCAGCACTTGACCGGCGACCTGTCCAGGGTGTACCCCGCCGTGACCCTGCAAAGGATAAGCGGTATAGCAAATGGGTGGATGGATATTTAATCAATTGTTAGTGCTGCATTTTTAAAAAAAAGGTTATGATTTTTTTTCTGTGTGTGTTTCTATACAAATATGTGTATGTGTGTTTGCGTTTGTGTGTGTAAACATTGTGAATGGAGTGGGGGCGGGGGGGGGTTGTATTGGGCTGCTGACAAATTCTACTATGAAATTTACAGGAAGCAGCAAGAGGACAAATGAAACGTACATCAGTTCCTAGACATTCTGTCTTGACACACACACCCCTCTGTCTCCTTCTGTGTGAGTGTGTGTGTGTGTGTGTGTGTGTGTGTGTGTGTGCACGTGTGTGTGTGTGTGTGCGCGTGCGTGTGTGAATGGTGCTCTTAAGGTACAGCAAGTGAGTGTGTTGTCATGGTGACGGGCAAGCATCTCCGCAACAGCCTGCCAAACAGCTGAGTGAGCGTCTAAAAGCAAAAGACCTAGTGTGGTCTTCAGCACTGATTTCCAGGGGACGAATAGGAGTCATTTAAACACACTATTAGCCAGCTTCAGATGCCTGGAAGATTATGGAAAACCGCCGTGCTACCTCTCTGCCTCGGCCTCCCTCACGCTCTCACCCCCTTTCCCTCTCTGTCACTGCTTCTCTGTCATTTTTTTGTTCCCTCTCTCTATATGCCTCTGTCTTTGCATACTGCCACCTCTGCAAGTCTTGCATAGCGTTTTAAATTCTATCCGTGTAATGCGCAGACACAGGTGTCTGAGAAACGTTGTACTTGCTGCTTTCCAGCGCTCCCATTTGGGAGTAACATGTTTCACTTGATAATGAATACCTTGATTCTATTCCCGTTTCATTTCACCTCCACCGAGTACATAAATTCAGACTGAGGCAATATCCAAAGAAAAACTGAGAGGATATCTGTGCTGGTAAGTGTTTCTGTGTGCCTGTCGGTTCTTCCTTTGACACTCTGCCAACCTGCTTTTGTCTTTTCAGGTACAATTCATGCACCGTTCGAGATCTTAAAACGTTCTGAAGTGTTTTGGCCTCTATGCCCCCCCCCACCCCCTCCCTCTCTCTCCTACTTATCTATTTATTTATTGAACCCCTTGTTTGTGTTGCTGTCACTTGCTATGCCACCTCCACAAGCCCTCGCCTCTCGGCAGTTCCCCACTGAAACCTGCTCCTTTCAATGGTGTTACTTGTTTCCTCTAGCAAGCGGTGTTTTATGTCAGGCCACCTTCTTCTCTCTTTAATACCTCGGTTGCTATAGTTCCCTTTCTTTTTTAACGGGGTTTGTGAACTTATTGCTATCTCTCTTGCTGCCTTTAGGGATGGATGGCTGTCGACATTCTCTTATCTGTTTTGTTGGCACACTTGTTTTCTGTGGGCACTTTTATCTGCATATCTGCCTGTTTTGGAGTGTGTGTGGAGGTCTGGTAGTTTGAGTGTCACCTGTCTGATATCCCCTCTGGTTGTCATGTCTTCTGGCGAGTGTCTCACCTCCCGTCTGTGCCGACTCTCTGTGTGTTTCAGGTACTTCAGCAACATCACCATCTCGGGCCGGGACTACTCTTTCAACAGCGAGGGCTACCTGTCCAACCCTCTGCTGGACGTCATCTCCTACACCCAGGGGAGAGGCTGGGAAGATGTGAGTCACGGCTAATTATTGGACACGCTCGCTAACTTGGCCCTAACCACAATTTCACAGGCCATCACACAGGGTAACTCTCCTTCCCACTGGCCCTTCGTTGTCGGCTAGCTTCTTCGCTAGACCCGTGGTGGTCTGTGGTTGGCAATTTCTCAGCCCTCCTCCGCACTGCCCACTTACCCTGCTGCTTCCTGTTCTTTGTGTTAGTTTGCCGGCCTTGTTAGGCACTCATCTCTCCCGCTAACTCGGCCTGGTTCTGCTCAGCGCCCTGCGAATGTTCTAATTCTTTTCGCTCACTGTACGGGAATGAAACAACCTCTTTTGACCTTTTCAAAACGGAATATGGTTAACAACCTTGCTCGAGGTTTCTTAACACATGCAGACACACAACTCAAGGTTTTGCTCGCCATTGTGCGTCTGTGGAAATGTCATGACGTGTTTAACCCGGCCAGTTCTTGAAAGTGTAAAAGTCGACGTAACAAAGAGAGAACATGCTCTGAGAAAGGTAGGCGTGGAGGAGGGGATAGAAGTGTAGATCCACTTTTCAAATCCAGCATGATTGCGGAAAATGTTTAAAAAAATGTAGGTGAATAACGAGTCAGATAGGTTGATGGAAATCCAAGGACTCGTTTTGGCAAAACAAACTATTTGTAAACAATGTTTCTATGAAACAAAGGGAATGTGATGTAGTATTGAGGGTTTATTTCTTCAGTATCAAATAAATGTAGCATAGGTAGACGATCAAGTCAATCGGCTTCATTTCCAATGTTAATATTTGATGAGAGTTCTGGTCTCCCGTCTACGTGAGGGCAAACAGTGACAGTGCGGGTACATCTCAGAACAGACAGATAATGCTTTCCGTTCTTCTCTCTCTCCTCCTGCTCCTCCTTATCCTTCCCGTACGCCATTGAATGTATTTGCTGAGGGAAAATGAGTCAGGTTGGAAAGCCAGGACCACACTTTGACCCTGCAGTGCTTAACATGTGAAGAACAATGGGTCCTGTTATGAACCGTACGCATGGGTCCTCTCCACGGAGCAGCGTTAAAGGACAGCGTAGTACACACTTCAAAAAGCCTGGGTTCAAAGCCAGGCGAACAGGAGAGCAGTGGAGTGTGGGCGCGACTCAATATTCATTGCGGCTATTCATCGTAGTTTCTATTTGTATTTAAAAATGTCAGTTTGAATGTGAAGCTTTTACAAATTATACTCCTCCAACTTCAGCTGCTCACTGCAAAGTAATAATTAAAATGTACTGATTCAAGTTGTTCCATTTATATGTTTCTTTGTAGGCCATTGGTATTCATCTGTATCATCCCAATAATCATCTCAATGATTCAACTGATACAAGCAGCCTAACTAATTGGGACATACAGTATATTTAATACCACAATTCATATTTTAACCTTAGTAGGATAATGATAAAAATATAGGTTTTAATCCTTGATTTTAGAATAGCTTAGGGGCTTGGCCTTATTTTCCAATAAGCAGACTTGAACTTTTAATAAAGGGTGATTTACAACACTGCTACTTTGATCTATTACTGGTAGATCATTAATGATGCTTTCAGAGCGTGCAGAGTGCAGAGAACTCTGAATTATAATTTTTTGTCAAGGGAACAAGCAAATATACACAACAAAGTATTTAATAAAAAGTAACCCCAATAGACGACATCCCAGGGAGTAAATAAATCTCATACATTACAGAACCGAAGAAAAATATATATTTCATAAAGTCATTAAATAAACTACATAGCTGTTTTAATGCTTTTCTTATTACAAGAGTGATAAATATTTTTCAATGTTGTGGAGCGTTGTCTGTGTCTTTATGATCACTCACAGATAGGCGGAAGTTTGCTCTCAGAAGTAGGTTCCTTTATGTCTAACGGTTGGTCTTATCTATTGCTTGGAGTGTATTAACCGGCTACATTATTAAAGGAGGATTGCAAAATTGGGTGGTACTTCCTTCCTTATGTGGAGGTGGCGGGTATTATGCAAAGAGTTTCTTTTTTGGTGACAGTTTACCATTTTCATCATCCGTATGGAGGGATAGTCATGCAGCATGGAATGCTAGACACTGAGAAAACACCGTTCCAAAAAGTCTGGATATTTGATTTTTGATCCTTAATCTTTAATCTCCATTTTAAGGCCTCAACAAATGAACACAACATAACAAGAAAATACTGAATTTAGAGAAGCTTAGTCAGAGGTGCTATCATTCAACGGATGTCATTTCATTTTACCAATGGTTGCGTTTTATTTCACTCTTTACTATATCTTGTTATCATTCAGTCTCCTGTCGCCATGCTTAGTCTGGTGTTTGGGGAAATCTGAAGGATGAGTTAACAATGCAGTGCAATGTGAACGCGCCGGCGCAATATAGTAAAAACCGTTTAAGCACCAGGTGCAGCACCGTTGAACCGCAAGTGCCTGTGTAAACGCTAATGGTCAGAACCCCTCCAAGCTAATGGGGTAAAAGCCTGTACCTTTGTGTGATTAGGAAGGCGACAGGTCATAATGTGGTGGTGGTGGGGGAACAGTTCACGTTGTGTTACACGTAGTTGTCTGACCGGGTCGGCTTTTTCATGGATACGTTGTGGTCATTGTAGCCAATCACAGTGTTCCATGTCATAGAGAGGTCTCATTAAAGGCCTGGGCTAAAGTACGTATGAGGTATTGCTCGATGCACATAGGTAAAAAGAAGTATGTCATCCCCTGCTGCTGGTTTGGCACTGCAAGTTTGTGTTACTAGGAGGATTAATGCTGTGCGCCTCTGGGAGAGAATGTTCACTTCCACATCAGGGCGCTTGAACAAACTGAAGTGTGTTTATGTTCCTTACCTTTCTTTAAGACTGATTAGTTTGAACTCCCAGGGTTTGCAGCTGCAGTTTTACATACTTTGTGTATTATTTGAAAAAAACTAAGTTATCTCATTTTCCCATGAAAGAAATTACTTGGCACAACATCCACAATTTACACATTTGTACTATACAATCATAAATGCTACTTATTAGTTTACAAAACTGTTCAATGTACGTCATCGTATCTTTCGTTTGGATGTCTTAAAATGACTTTACACAAGTCATTAGTTTAAACTGTACTCAGGCAAAGAAGTATTTTGACTACGAAGCAATATGTTCTTATGCCAGGGAACTATAAATAAGCAAAGTACAAAAAAAGCAACAATGATAATTATAGTTCAGGACGCACAGTTATGTACCACTAAACTACGGATCTACTGTAGATCCAGAGCTGAACCACACAGGGATTGTAAGGGTATTTGCAAGTTCGTTAATAATGGCCCTCCAAGGTAATGCAATGGAAAAATAATGACTTACAAACAGGACTTTGACACCCGAGGCTGACCACAGTTAAACCAGACACTCTTGTCAAGGGCAACACTGTAAACAACGCCAGTGTCTGTGGGCTTTGGTAAACAAGAAGCACACCACAAATTGGCAGTGATCTATTGTAGGAAGGTATAGCAGCAGACTGTCGTGTCTACTGTCGTCCTCCTTACCCCAGCCTGTGTGCTTCTCCGTGCGTGGTTTCTCTTCAGGTGGGCGTGTGGGAGAGCGGCGTCCTGCGTCTGCGCCATCATCCGTGGTCCCGCTACGGCTCCTTCCTGAAGCCCCTGGATGATGCCCAGCACCTGAAGGTGGTGACCCTGGAGGAGCGGCCTTTTGTCATCGTGGAGCCAGCAGACCCAGGGACTGGATCCTGTATTCGGGACTCGGTGCCCTGCCGCCTCCCACACAACACCAGGTATGGACACTGCCGCAGTGTTGTGGACAAGCGGTCTGAAGCTTGCAAGGCAGTAGGATCCAATGTAAAGTGGGTGTGTGATGCAATAGGGTAAAAGATGGAACATCAAATTGACTGTAATATGCTCTACGGTATTCTCGCTTGTGCTCTTTAATAATTTATAATGCCGATGGTCCAGTCTGCCTGTGGGTGTGTGTGTGTGTGTGTGTGTGGGGGGGGGGGGGGGGGGGGGTAGCGTTGGAAAAACACGGGGGTGTGTGTGAGTGGAATGCTTGCACACATGTACCTTACTGGGCCCTAAAGGTTGTGGGAATGCTTAGCTTTGTGGAGTCCAAAAACACCCATGGATTCCACGCTCCAGTGAAAGCCCTTTACGGGTCAAGGAACCAGGCAATCACCCCTTTCAGGTCTTCTGACTGCAGCACTCGCCCAGAGCCAGATGCCTAACCGACGGGCCAAACATTCTTCCAGTCCCAGCCCTTCAATATGGAGTTGCGGGTCAGTGTGGCACCTGTCAGGCTGTAGCCCCCTTCAACACGGGCTGCTTGGAAGCCCACGTCCACGGTGCTGTCAGAGTTAGAGAGTGTGCCTCTTCTGTAATGGCCCCTAGCAGCCACGTCAAGTAGCAGCAGCAGCAATAACACCCCACAACGCCACAGGTGTCAATTTTAATCCCACTGAACCGCTTGGACAGTTTTCTGGCTCCGTGTTTTCTGTGTTCTGCTGTCTGTCTCTGATAAGGTTCCTGTTCGTGACTGAACGGCACATGGGAGATAATGAACTCAACTTGCGTCGATATTATCGGCTAAGGGAGAACCTGGTCTGGCCTGTAATCAGATTGCTTTGAACAGTTGCTTTCTTAAACATATTAGCTCTCCGGAAATGTACATGTCACGTATTTCTGTACCTTACAAGTGGTCTTAAGTTGTCTGTGCACCGAAGCACATAACATTTGTGCATTGGTTTGTTTAAGATACAAAAATGTAATTAAATCTTAAAGTCTAGCATTCACTGTGTTTAATACCCTTGACTTTTATTCGTGTGTTATGAATCACCATCCGTATTCGGTGTCTCCGTTTTCCAGTCAGCCTTCGAGAATAAGCCTTTAAAACCACGTTAACGCTCTCTTTCCTTTCCCGTCTCTCTCTCTCTCTCTCTCTCTCTCTCTCTCTCTCTCTCTCCTGTTCTTCTTCCCCTCTCTATAAGTGAGCAGCCCACTACTATTGATCCGTTCAAAGCGCTCCCTAATAATTCGTACATTCCCTCTGTGTTCCTCCTTCTGTGTTTCTGGTTGTCGTTGTTGTCCCTCTTTCCCTCGCCTGCTCTCTCCACCCGCCTCTGTCTTTCTCTCTGTCTCTCTTCTTTTACCACGGCTCCCCTTCTTCGTTTTGCCTTTCTCCCCCCCCCCCCCCCCCCCCCCATCTTTTACCTCTGTTGTTGTTTTTTTCTTCTTCTCCTTCCTCTCTGCCCCGTCTTTCCTGTTCTGTTATTCTTTTCCACCATTTTTCCTTACCTATCTCTCCACTCGCTTTCTCTGATCTTCCCTCCTTCCTCCCCCATATCCCTCTCTCTCTCTTCTCTCTCTCTCTCTCTCTCTCTCTCTCTCTCTCTCTCTCTCTCTCTCTCTCTCTCTCTCTCTCTCTCTCTCTCTCTCTCTCTCTCTCTCTCTCTCTCTCTCTCTCTCTCTCTCTCTCTCTCTCTCTCTCTCTCGCTCTCTCTCTCTCTCTCTCTCTCTCTCTCTCTCTCTCTCTCTCTCTCTCTCTCTCTCTCTCTCTCTCTCTCTCTCTTTCTTTGTCGCTGTCTGTCGCCTCAGTGCTGCAGCTGAGCCCACAACACAGGGAATGAAGCACTGCTGCAAAGGCTTTTGCATCGATGTCCTCAAGCGACTGGCCAGAATTGTCGGTTTCACCTACGACCTCTACCTGGTGACCAATGGGAGACACGGGAAGAACATTGATGGGGAATGGAACGGCATGGTCGGGGAGGTCAGAGGCCCTGATATGTTAATTTCCTTCTTTTTTCTCTTTCTTTTACCTTCACCTTTTGTTTCTGAGATGGGTGGATTGGGTGAAGCGGAGAAGAGACGGTCCGTTCAATCTGAAAATCTCCCTTTTTGTAAAGGACCTCTAGAGATGGATAGAATTAGACCAGCAAAAGATGAATGAGAAGAGGGGAGAAACTGTCAAATAGATTATTAGTATTCCAAGAGGAGAGACTTGTGAGTGTTCGGCTGAGAAACTTGGGCAGAAGCCTGGCTATTTCTGCTTTGCCAATTTGCTCCCGGTGCAGGGACTTAAACACGGTTAACGGGGAGGAGAAGGTGGGCGTTGCAGTATAAAATACACACCCGCACACACACACACACACACACACACACACACACACACACACACACGCACACACGATGGCTATGGGACATGTTGTGTTTACAAGGCCATCCCGGGCAAGACTCCAGCTGAGAGGTGCAGGTGTCCTCTGTCGCCTTAGCCCAGCTCAGCCAAACTCATCTTCAGTTTGCTAGTCCCTAAAGCCCTACGGTGGGGCTTTGCCTGAACACTCTGGACATGGCCAACTAATGTTAAGTAAAGTGGACAGGCCCTGTATGTTATCCTTGAACTCAGTATGGAGTCACTGTAATGTGAGCACAGAGTGGCTGTTAACTCTGCAATATAATTTATGTCTTACGATTTGTTTTGCTCGTATAACCAATAGCCATCATTCAGATAGTAATTTGTAATGACTTGAGACAGTTTAACTAGTTTGTAGAGTTCTCTAAACGTCAATGGTGCTTCGTATTTTGTTCTTGTTCCTAACTGCAGTTCCCCTCCCGCCCAGCAGGTGGTGTCTGGCCGGGCCGATATGGCCATTGGCTCGCTGACCATCAACCAGGAGAGGTCAGAGGTTGTAGAGTTCTCCGTGCCCTTTGTGGAGACGGGCATCAGCGTCATGGTCTCTCGTAGCAACGGCACGGTATCCCCCTCGGCCTTCCTCGGTGAGCAGTGGACGAGGCTCCGGCCTAATTACAGGAGCGTGAAATGAACCCCATGTCAACTGGTCCAGTGCAAATTTTCGACAGGACTTCAAAGTAACCTCTTATTTTTCTTGCGCAAGACGCAAAAGTGCCGTTATTTTCTGACGGTTGCCCCGGGTGCGTGGCATTTTATTTCAGTAGTGCATGGCTGCAGTTATCAGTCGTTGACAGATCGTTGAATGGCAGCTTAAAGAAGGTAGCTGTGGGATTGCCGGCATTGCTGATACGAACTTATATATTTTTGAGTTCAAAAGGAAATGAGTGAAGATACTTACAGAGGTGAATCCATGAGCCCCGTGGCTGGTAGAACCTGGTTTCAGGTGGGGGGAGGGGGGGAGGGGAGGGTGAACCCTCATCCTTGCAAAAAAATCATGCTTTTGTATGCAACATTGATTTTTCTCCAGCCATAAAATTAAAATTCCCTTCTCACAGGCATGGCTTTGCATCTCAAATAAAAGCAATAAACCTCTACATTTATTTTCAACTTAGAAAATTCATATAACTCTTTTCCCAAGCTTGGCCTTTGGGCAAAATCTCAGCTCTGAGTATTCAAATTTGATCTGGTCACCCTCTATTCTGCTGCAGGGGAAAATGCTCCTGAGCGTCAAATATACCGTATCAGTCTTAGTTTTCCACCTGTGAGATAACCACAAAATTACAGATTCTTTTACAATAATACCATACTCTGAAGAATTTTCCAACAGAGACTTCAGTTTCTAGACGTTTTAATCCTGGGATACATTTGTTATAAAATATCTAAAGATGCAGATTATATGCATTGGTGCCACAATCTAAATGACCATCTACCATACAATAATTATTAGCAGTAGTTTATTGTTTACAGCTAATATCTCTGACAAGAGCAAACTGCCTGTGGCTATGGATGCCAGAGTTGTAAGATGTAATGAGTTATTCTACGTTTTTAATTGCTACTCTTAAGAAGATTTTATTAATTTAATCCTATCTGAATATTAGTTTAAAATACAAGGCGAATGGAAATGTTATTTGACAGTAAAAATTTTTGTATGCTGTGTATTGAATAGCTAAACACTGAGACAATTAGTAACAACCACTGACCGTTTTTCCCCCATCACATTTTAGACCTCGGAGACACCTTTACTAGAGGATGCTCGTTAATTGAAAACCTCCACTGACCTTTCAATCCTTAAGGGATCAATTTTCCCTCTAACATGGTTACTGTGGTTACAGTGTATCTGTCTGTCAGGGGAGATTTAGCACACAATCTGCTCCATGAAATGGTTGAGCAGAGATCTTGAGCTGCAAGGCCACTTGTCTCTAACTGAATCGCGTGTCAGTGGGGCTGATGAGCTAAGCTCTGGATGGGGGCCTGGACAGATGCAAGAGTGATGTCCCCCAAAGATGCCAAAGGATTCTCTGGAATAGGAGCCCTTTAGAATGTATGATTTGAATGACCTCTGCATTTGTTCATAACAGACTTCATCTGGATAGGTTGGTTGAGTAAAAGAAGGATGATTTCTTCTAGGTTTTTACTGGAAAAATAACATAGCTCTGAACCTGAAAACAGTTATGGTGCAGCATCATGAATTAAACTTTTATTTATCTGTGGTTTACATGGCCTTTGGATGGTAAAACATTATTCCTGAGAGTAAAAGAGTAAAAAACAAGTACATTTTCTCCATGGATCTGAAAAACGTGTATATAAAACAGTATAAAACAGTATAAAACACTAGTTGATATGCCCCCAAAAAGCTGTAAGTGTGTACCATTCGAAAAGACAAAGCAGTATATCCTAAATATGTGAGGACTTGATTGATTTATGTATTTTTAATAAATTAATAAATGCCAGTCAATGATCTCTTCAAAGCCACTTAACTCTTTTGAAATGGTTCTGTTCTTGTCAGAAAATTGTTCTTTGAGTCAGACAGTCTACGTTGTCACAGTTACAGTAGCTCCGCTTCAAATGCCAGATGCATTAACCTATCAATCACCCAGAAAAGACTTGTATAGCTCTTTTAACGCTATCTTGTATACTTTTTTTCGATGGATTGTGTGAGTTAATAGGCTAGTTCTCCGCCTGACATTGCTAGTTGAGTTGTGACTGTCAGATCGATTTTGAAGGTACAATGTGTCCTGACACCCACCATAACAGAATAATTGAAGATATGTTTTTGCAATCCCTGAAGGGAAAATTTCATTTTCTCTGACACAGTAGTCAGACACACATATTTTTACATGCGCAAATATTGCACATAGGAAATGATACAATTAACACCTCCTGACCACAACAATGTTTCTGGAGCAGTGTTGGGTACAGTACCTTGCTCTAGGGCACTTCAACAGCATAATAACTAATATAATTGCAACTATACAGAATAGTTTGTGTCCATATGACTCCGTGGCCTAAAACAACGATGACAACAATGTCAATAAAGTTAGTTTGAAATTCATATTACCTATAACAATACCATACATAGACACCTAACTACCTATATTTATATTCTGTTGCCTGCTCACATATTTGATGTATTTATTTGAAAGTCACAATTCATCCTGCAGTGCCTTCAAACACAAGATATTAGTTAGAAGAACCATCCACCCAAGTAATTAAAGTTGAACAGAAAAAAGACAACCTCAAGCTACATATAATTTATTCTAGACCATAAATGAGCAGAAGGCTATTGATTGCGCTGCAGTTCGTTAGCTAGGCATGCAGCAGACAGTGAAGGAGGTGGTGTTGGAAGAGAAAGAGAGAAATGGAGAGAGAGAGAGAGAGAGAGAGAGAGAGAGAGGGGTGATGTCTGTTTACTTGTCTAACAGTCTGTCTGTCGCTCCTCCTTCCGTCCCACCACTCTCCCCTTCCTGTTTGATTTGGATTGCAGCGATAATTTGATGGCTCGACGACAAATCCCTCTCTTAATTGACTGGAGGTCTCATGTGTTCTCTTGATTCCGCATCCATTCTCCTTCACACAGGCACTGATGGGCAGGAGGATGGATTTGTTATGCGGCGGTAGTCGAGGAGCAGCACTTAGGAGACGATGAGAACACTTGCTTAGATGTTTTAGGAATGAGGCGAGAACAGGATTCGAATCCCTGGTGTATCTCCTTTATTCCGAACATGCATAGTTTATGACATCGTCCTTTTCAAGCTTAGAGAAATGTAACATCCAATCCCTCCAGCTCTCAATCACTCTCCCTCTCCCTCTCCCTTTTGTATCTCCCTCTCTCTTTTTCATGCAAACACACACTTTTCGAAGGTTTTAAAAGAAAAGGCCCAACCGTTGAAGGGAGGAAATAAGGAAGGAGAGATGGTATCCCTACTTTCTCCCTCTGCGGTACTGTGGTTTTAAAAGCCGTCAGCAGTGATAAAGTTGAACAGGGAGAAGATGGTTGTAAGAACTCTACTCATTATCTGCTGTGTGTGTGTGTGTGTGTGTGTGTGTGTGTGTGTGTGTGTGTGTATGTGTGTGTTCCAGAGCCTTACAGTCCTGCGGTGTGGGTGATGATGTTCGTTATGTGCCTGTCGGTGGTTGCCGTCACCGTCTTCATCTTTGAGTTCTTCAGCCCCGTGGGGTACAACCGCAGCCTGCAAAGTGCAAAGCGTGAGCCCTTGATTAAACGCTGTTCATCAGCCATTGTAGCTGTTTATCATCCAGATAGGCTGATGAGGATGAGGATAATAACAACAGGTCTGTTTTTCTTTGTTAGGGTAACAGTAGTGTCAGGCGTATAATCTATCTTGAGTATGTGAAGGTTTGATTCTGTTTCGTGGAAGATGCCTAGATGCTAGTTGTAATAACAAAATAGAGATGTATTCATAAATTGTTGCAGTTCCTGTACTATTGTTATGTTATTTTTGCTCCACTGGCGAAGCTTAATTTCTCTTTCTCTTCTCCTCTCCCTCGTTTTTAACCTTTCCATTCCCTTATTCCCTGAAACCGTACTAATTCTCAATTCTTTCCATCTTATATCGATCTCCATTTCTTATTACAGTAATATATGATTGGATTTTTCTGTACATGTCTAATTCCTGCGTCCCTCCCTCTCCCCTTCTCTCCGTTCTCCCTCTCCCCTCCGTTAGGGACTGGAGGCTCTAAGTTCACCATAGGGAAGTCTATCTGGCTGCTGTGGGCCCTGGTCTTTAACAACTCCGTCCCCGTGGAGAACCCTCGAGGCACCACCAGTAAGATCATGGTGCTGGTGTGGGCCTTCTTCGCCGTCATCTTCCTGGCCTCCTACACGGCCAACCTGGCCGCCTTCATGATCCAGGAGGAGTACATCGACACCGTGTCGGGACTCTCCGACAAGAAGGTGAGGCCGTAAAGGACAGGGAGAGGAGGGTTGGAGGAAAGAGAGCGCTGGGTTGAAGGAGTGAGGAACGGAAGTGTGGATGGAGGTTTCAGAAGGGTAGCTTGAAGCAAAGGAAGGTGTAGTATAAATTATTATCGTGGCCCTGTGATAAAGAAAACTCACCAACGGATGATGCTGAACTATACAACACTTTAATATGTGAAGATAAAAATGAAAGATTACAATGCACAGAGGACCACAGCAAAAGCATGCGTTCCAACCCCTGGAGAGAGTCTGATTGTACAGGGTCTCAAGGTCCAAGAGAAGGACAAGGGTTTGAATGCAAAACGTGTGCCATGGAGGGAGTGACAGTAGCCAACAAAGAGAGAGGGGCAGTGTAGTAAAGCTTTGGCTTTGGTTTGTTGTCAGGAAAGTCGCTTAGTAAAGGCTTGCTCAGATTTACACACAGCTGTGGAGATGCTCAGGATAATAAAAAAAAAGAGATGAAATCTTACGGGTATGAAAACCCATATGAGTGTACTGTTTGTAGCGAGATGTACTTGCTAAGATTGGCAAATAAGCTGTTATTTTAGAGATAGTGTCATAGAGTGAAGTGAATGCTTGGCTGACGTAGACCTATCCATTTGTCACCCTTTCTCAGTTGACATACAGTATGTGCCAGAGAAGTGTTTAATTCCCTGCCCTGTAGCCAATGCTTGAATATGAAATAAATGAGTTTAAGAATGCCTTCTTGCGTTGTATAATTCATCCACACGCTCGAAATAAGTCATTGTCTAGTTTGTCTCATTATTTTAGTCACTGTGACAGTCGACTGCGGTTCTGAGCTCAGACTGTTGATTAACTAATTGAATGAACCATCTTCAGCGGGATTTGTAGCTCTGGCCAAGTTTTGCACATTCTCCAATAGCTCACTCCCTTTTCGCATCAGAGATGTTCTCAAATGAGGTTCTTTCACTTCACACCACAGCACAGGGAGTACACATCAACCTGTAAAGCTAGAACACCTATTTTAGCATGGATTTGTATCCTAAGCCTGACTTTTGTTATTAGTTCAAGAGGTGACTTCAAAACGTATGCCAGAATCCACTTATGCTTTGTTTATAGTGTTTGTATCTCTGCCGCCCGCCCGTCACCAGGTGGTCTTTGCTGGGTTTATTACGTTCTGTCCGTCTGCTGTTTTTTCATTTACAAATTACCAGCATGTACACTGTTCTGTTGGGGTTCAGACACTTGCTGACTCGTAGCCTGTGCAGAATGTCTCTTATGCATTCCCGCCCACAGTTCCAACATCTCCCAGGGCGGTACATCCCTCGCTGCTCTGACACCTACTGTGTTGGATAGCAGGAGTCCATTAATTAAAGAAATCTTTATACCCCCCCCTTACAGTTCCAGAACCCGACGGAGCAGTACCCCCCGCTGAGGTTCGGCACCGTGCCCAACGGCAGCACAGAGGAAAACATCCGCAGCAACTATCCCAACATGCATCAGTTCATGATCCGCAACAACCAGAAGGGCGTAGAAGAAGCCATTGACAACCTCAAGACAGGGTCAGTCTTATAATCAAGGAACACAACTGAATCCAGTAGAATTGGTTCATATAATAGAGTGAGGCCATTAATTTTTTCAAGACCCAGTGAGCTAAAATGCAAAAATAAATTGCAGTACTGTAGGGCAGAACAACAACAAGACAAAATTATTTTTGAATAAATGCTAAACAGAATTTAATAAAAAAATAATGTAGAGTAAACTACTTTATCATAAGCTGAAGAGGAACAGATTAGTAAGTCATGCTTCAAGCAGAATAGAACATGCCGAAAAGAGTAATGCACTATTTAAAATGAAACGAGTCTCCTCTTGTCCTCTTGCCCTGTTTTCAGTTCTCTTTTATGAATTCCCCCATTCTTCACTTTTTTAATCACGAGTTGAGCGAGAGAAGAGCCCGTGCAAAAACCACATCAAGTTAATTGCATTAAATATTTAATATAATGTGTAGAAATCTCCCATTGATTTTCTTTCTGCATTCCGTTTGGATTTTACACCTTTTCTTTATTGAGCTGACCGGTTAGTGTGTTTTGCCTTAGGAGGCGAGACAGCCAAAGATATATCAAAATTGTGGCTTGTAAAATCCCTGTTTAATAATACATGGTGGTATAGCAGCTGCAGTGCAGGGAGGAAATCTAGCCCCATCAGCACCAACTGTCACTTATGTGCTCTTGCATTGGCACCGCTTTTTATGATGTGTGTGTGTGTGAGAATGGTGGTGCATAAACATCCAACGTGCCAAATGAGCTCACATCAAATAAAATATACTCATCATGTTTGACTTAAGAGAACAGTTGGGGGCTGGTAGGGGGTGGGGCCTGGTGGGAGAGGGTGGAGGTGGGGGGAGGGTGTTGTAATAAATGATGCCTGATGCAGCAGAGCTAGCTCACGTTTAATCACTTCTCCCCCAAAACAGCGTGACTACGACTTCCAGCATGTCCCTCAGCTAGATTTGACATACTGTGTTATCAAAGCTTGCGTGATGCATTCTCCTTCACGATCTCACTCATCTATGCTCCTTTTTCTCTGTCTGTCTCACTGTCTCTCCGTCTATCTGTCTCTCTCTCCCTCCGTCTATCTCTCTCCTCATCTGTGACCTCTATTCCCGTTCCCTCTGTATGTCCCTGCCTTTATTTCTCTCTGTCTATTCTGGTCCGTCCGCGTGTCTGTTTCCTCGTCGTCACGAAAACGGATTTGCCAGCACTTTCTCCTGTCCCCCCTATAGGAAGCTGGACGCCTTTATTTACGATGCGGCCGTGCTGAACTACATGGCCAGGAAGGACGAGGGCTGCAAGGTGATGACCATCGGCAGCGGGAAGGTGTTTGCCACCACCGGCTACGGCATCGCCCTGCACAAGAGCTCCCGCTGGAAACGGCCCCTGGACCTGGCTCTGCTGCAGCTGGTCGGAGACGGTGAGGGACCCCACGGAGGAGGAGGGGGCCGCGGAAGGAGGGGAAAATGGTGGAAAAAGGAAGCTTGTGTGTTTGTGTACGGAGGGGTGGGGAGCAATGCGTCGAGAGAGAGGGGTGATAGAAAGATGCTGAATGCAGTATTGCGCAGCACAATGGAAAAGTCAGGAACATTTCTACACCAACCTAAAATATTTAGAATTCTAATGGGACCATAATGTAGCTGTGTTTTCAATCCTATCCCATCCCATAATGTAGCCTTGTGTTCTATCCTATCCCATTCCATAATGTAGCCTTGTGTTCCATCCTATCCCATTCCATAATGTAGCCTTGTGTTCCATCCTATCCCATTCCATAATGTAACCTTGTGTTCAATCCTATCCCTTTCCATAATGTAACCTTGTGTTCCATTCTATCCCTTTCCATTCGCAGCAGGTTCTGATTGGCTCCTTGTATAAATGATTAAAGTCAAACCAAGGTAGCTCGTTGCCTCCTATATGGTCTTTAAATTGTCAACACACAGCCCAATGTCATATTGACTGAGCAAAGTCAGTCTGAGACCAGGTGACCGGTGAGTAGTAGGCCTCTGGACCAGCGTGTGGGAGCACTATCCTACTCGCCAGTCTGCAAGGGGCAGAACTCAGCTCCACACAGACATGTGAGCCCACAAGCAGACAGACGATAGAACAGCAGATATAAATGAGCCACTGTAAGCTTTCAAAATTGGAAACCGTGAGAAAAAGAATTTGCATCCCAAAAAAAAAAAAGAAAGACCCCGAGGGCCCAAACGTTGCTGCGGCTGAATCCGAATATAGTTCTAAAAGTGGATATACATTTGCTGCAATTCAGTCTCTTGCCACCGCTGCTCATATTAGTTATTTTTAACGTTCCATTGTTCCTGGTCGAATGTGGCGAACCAATCATTCAATAGACAATAAGCTATTTTTTTATCTGGGAACAACAAAGCGACATTTCAATCCCATCAGGGTTTTATTTTAAATCAAGAAAATAACCCCACACGAGCAACAGCCCTGTTTTGTTGCTGTTAGAGTGAACACAAGGGAACGAGGCACTGCACCAAGGGTGTCTGTACTTGGGACTTAGCTCAGCTTGTCTGCGGAAGTCTCCGTAGTCTGGGGCTCGGGCTATGGTCGTGATTACGGACTGACTGAGTCCGGCTGCTTATTGAAATTTGATGAATGAGATTATGCGACCCCAGTGCCATACCGAACGAGCATGCAAATTAGCATCCTTTGTCTGGGAACAATCGGCGAGCTGGTGGAGAGGTCGATAGACTCGCGTAATCACTGAGGTTTAAACTGTCAGAAGGAGACGTGATAGTCCCAATCACATGAGTGATTCTGGAAAGGAATGTGGCACATGTGTATTAGGTGAGGTGTGTTTTTTTGTCCCCCG
>JAPMUY010006884.1:40000-50000 GCA_026901105.3 Galaxias olidus | reverse complement strand
CGAGCCCCCGCCAGGATCGAGAGGCGTCTCACGTTACAGCTGTCTCCTAGTGTCATCGTTCAGACACACAGAAAAAGAGAGAGAGAGAGTGTGTGTGTGTGGGGGAGAGGCAGAGGTTGAAAGAGATATATGCAAGCAGAAACACACAAAGAGAGAAAGGAAAGAAAGAGGGAGAGAAAGAGAGGGAGAAAATAGAGGAAGAGACAATGAGATAGAAAGAGATAGTTGCAGAGAGAGAAGGGGAGAGAGAGAGAGAGAGAGAGAGAGAGAGAGAGAGAGAGAGAGAGAGAGAGAGAGAGAGAGAGAGAGAGAGAGAATGTCACAGCACCAGGCCGAGCTGGCTAGTCTTTCATGGTTGGGTAAGTAAGAAAACAACAACAGGGAGAGAAAGATTAAAAGCAGGAGGGGCATCCATTCTGGCACGGAGATGATACTTGGTCAATTGGTAAACTGCGGATTCCACCAAGTCCTAAACCTGTTCATGAACACACAAACTAGGCACTACAGTAAATACAATGTGAGGCCCTGTCTGCGGGCTTGTTTCTTTTTCTTCCTTTAAAATCCAAGTCCCACTAGTACTATGAGGGTTTTAAAAAAACGGTAGTCTGAAACACAGTTTGTCACTTTGCGTGTTGCAAACTTGACGGCTGTTGAGAGAAAACGGTGGGCACGTTTTCAAACTCTTTTTCACGGATGGGCTTACAGACTGAGTGAGTGGCAAACACGCCCTGATCCCCTCCGCTTGTAGAATGAGTGAACACACACAGGCCCCGACACAGCGCAGAATGTTGGACATCTGTTCCAATGGGGAGGTGATAGATAGAGGCAATCTATTCCGTCACGAGTTCAGGGGGCGCTACTGAGCTCGGTGCGTGCTCCCGTGGATTAAAACCCTATTGTCGTTTACGGGACTACGCGACTGGGTCTTTTTTTAAACCCCTTAAAACAGCTATATACAGCAGACTGTGCAACGTCCAGTGACCGGCTAATCACTCCGAGAGGTAGCTAGCTAGCTGGCGCCTTGGGCAGTGGCTCTGCTGCATGGTCAGGCCGTGTCACTTTTAAGTAGCGAGGCTACAGCTCGGATCCCTGACGCGTCTGACTAATCTATTTAAGGTGACCACTTCCCGTCAGCACACAAATATGATGGATGGGAAGGCGGTTCAATTAGGACCCGAAGCTTTTTTTTCTCTCCATAATAATAACCATGTTTTTTAGGCTGGGGGAAGGGGAGGGGGGGGGGGCTTTGTTGTTTGACTACGCTATCCTAACAGGTATAATTATATAAACCTAACCGTAAAAGTACTAGTAGCCACGCCATTGAAGTTCTTTTTATGGCATACGATAAAACATACACAGCCATTTTGTCCCTCCCGTCGCTGTCATTTCTCATGGTGCTCAGTTAGGATTACATTTTCAAACTTCTGGCTCGGGCTGTAGCGGTCTTTGCCAGCACAGCTAAAATGAAAAGCTTTTGTGGCAGCAGTGACCAGATTTTAAATGTTGAAGAAGATCAATAAAAAGAGGCTGTTGAGGCACAATCTCAGAGCCCCTATGCTTTTGTGTGCAGCTTGTGTGAGTGTGCGAGTGTGCGTGTGTGGGTGTGTTACACTGTCTGTGTCCTGCCTGCTTGCCAGTGAATAAGAGGTATCTGCCTGCAAGTTTAGGTGTGTGTGTGTGTGTGTGTGTGTGTGTGTGTGTGCGTGTGTGTGTGTGTGTGTAGGACTGCTGTTGTTGGAGCTGGATCTGAGCAGAGTGAACAGGAATAATCTAGGCCGGCATGGTGGGTTATAGGTCACTGCTGCAGTGGGGAAAAGGCTTCTGGTGAAGCGCCAATGGCCGCCTCTCAGTCACCTCTGGCTCAATGAGGCTAGAGATCTAGCCTTCATCATATTTGTGATGCCCAACATGTTCAGCTCGGCCAACATCAGGCCACAAGCTTTTTCCATTTGATACATGTGAACGAATGACATGAGTGAAAGAGCACTAAGAATATGTGAGAGTGAGGTTTCAGTTCAGTATGCGTTCATTTCCTCCCTTCATGGAGAGTGCGAAGAAACAAATACTGGAGAAGACTACTCTTTTCTTATTTTTGACTTCATTAAAGTACAGTAGCCAGACTTTCCAAAACAAGACGCTTCTTTAGAGGACAAACAAAAACCTTTTCTCTTTGCCAGTAGGGGAGGAAAAAAAAAGAAGAAAAACAGCCATCCCAACAGACAAGGCCGTCGAAACAAAACAAAAAAAACAACAACCTTGACTTTCATCAAGGAAATTCTCCCATCTTATGATAAACAGTAGCCCTGGGGGACAGACAGCAAATAAGCGCTAATCACCTCCCCCCTCCTGGAAATGGCCGTCGTGGTGTCTTCTGCTCTGTCTCGTAACAAGTGAACACGAGGTGACCTGGTTGCACTTCAGCACTAATTCCCGCTGCCTGTTGTTCTTGTGAAGCCTACAGACTGGAGTATTTAACAATCCCAAGATGTTTTCCCTGATTAGCATGACAAAAAAAAAAAGAAGAAGAAACTGACAAAAAAAAGCGTGCCTGTTTAATTTTGTTTTTGTTTTACCCTCTATTCTTTTAATATTTTACTAGTGGCACTGCATGTTTTTTTTCTGTTTATTTTCTCCACTAACACAGGCAGATGAATTCTATTAAAACGAGTGGACCCAATCCTGTGACCAATCACCTCAAAGGCACTTTAACTTCAATGATAGTAAGCCATTTTCATACAAATTTCACATATATTATGGCTTAGGGATTCTGCTTAACGCTTAGCAACCAGGCCTGACTGTCTCCAACTCGATCAGGCCATCTCAAGGCATGGTGTGCCCTGAAATAGTGAGGCAAAGAAAGGAGAGGTAGATCATCACATCCCTAAACACACATTCAAACAGAGAGGACATTAACCTATCTGGCAAGGCCAAGTAAACACTGATGTCAATGAGTGCCCTCGCTGCAAATATAAGCGCACATTAGGCATAAGAGAGAGAGAGGAGTTCTTAAGACTTGCGTTGCGCACGTAAAACCGCCTTTTAAAACGAGTAGCAATGGCAACACCACGCCAAAAAGCTTTCAGAGCTTTTGTTGAAAAAGAAATACCTCTCCTTGAAAAGCCATCAGTTCTACAAGCCTAATGCATGTTTAGTTCTTGACGGCGTGTTTGTGTATGAAAGAAACATAAAAAAGGAGTCAGTTCAAATTGAATCCACATTAAAGTTGTGGTTCAGTCATTTTCTGTTTAATAAATATCACACATCCCCTTCCTCTTCCACAGTAATTCTCGACCGTTCACATTGTCGTTATTACTCAGTAACTGTTTATAGAAGCTTATAAATCTCTGTTTAAATACCAGCCAGACAGGGAAGTTAATGTCACAAAACTATCATGAGAGCGGAAGTATTGGCTGCAAGAGTCATAAATGCTTTAACGGTACTCGAAAAACAGCAACAGCAGAATCACTGTCGACACCTGTCAGCTGTTTTTGTCTCGGAAGTATACAAACACCCTTCCGCATGCCTCTCACATGTCAGTGATTTCACTTTTACATCACACATAAACTCAGGGAGTCAGAGGCAATCAATGACAAAACCTCAGAACTTTTGACAAGATCATATTCGTTTAATCTCAAAACGTAGAGAACCAACTGTAAGTGTGTGCAGCAGCCTATCTATTGATGGCCTTGGTTTCAATAGAGAAGGGTTAGACGAGCGCGGCCTTCTGTGCACAAAGGGATTGTCTCCTCAAGAGCTGTCCAAGTTCTGTCGGTTTCAGCAGCCCCAGACACACTCAGGGCAGGGGGATATAATTTGCCCTAATCAGCTTAGTCAATGGCAACCGTTTGGTACAAATTTGGTCCACACGCGGGGCTTAGCTATGTCTATCTTTAATTCCTGAAAGTTCAAATCTAGCAGAAGTCCTTTTTTTATCTCCCAGAAAACAATATTCTGACGAGGAATAAAGAGAGAGAGAGAGAGAGAGAGAGAGAGAGAGAGAGAGAGAGAGAGAGAGAGAGAGAGAGAGAGAGAGTAAGTGTTTGTGTCTGTGTGTTAGAGAGGGGGGAGGGCAAAAACCTCTACCCGTGGTGGTAGTTTTGGCTGTTGTTTTTTTCTTCTTTTCTCTTGACCAGGCAAGGAGAGACATCACTGATTTGAGTGTGCTTGAGGTAGCACAGTGTGCTTTCATTTCAAACCAACATCACAAACAAGCCCTGACAGATTTGTTCCCCCTCTCCCTCTCCCTCTCTCTTTCTCTCTGTCTCTCTCTCTCTGTTTTTATCTCTCTCTCTGTCTCAGTGTTTCTCCCCTCACTCTCACATTAGGGGGAAACACACACAGCACAAGTATATTAGAGCGTCTCAATGTGCTGTGTGCTCAGAGGCAACGCACACACACACACACACACACACACACACACACCCACACACACACAGAGAGAGAGAAAGAGAGAGAGAGAGAGAGAGAGAAAAGCTAACAATAGGCATTTGTAAGCGGTGGAAAACTGGGAGAGACTGTTCCGTTTCAATTCACTGATAGCACTAATGGCTTCTTAGCAGCTCCATGAAATCAAGCAGCTGTCATGTCGATGCATCAGCAGGGAGAGGCGGGAGAGCCATTCCCACAAGGAAAGAGACATAGCGCCTTCATGTTTGGCTAAACATCTGCTCCTCTGCACTTTAGCTTTGCAGCAATAAATAGGCAAACAAAAGAGGTGGGAGGTGAAATGATTAGATTTTCCATCTCAAAGCATTTGTTGGTTTAGGGTCTTCGTTTTTTTCTTCCTTTTTTCTTCTTTCTAACTGGCTTTTTTTTTTTTATATATGGTCCAGTATTTGAGATGATGCATTTCCCCCACAAAATACAACTAATAAAAGGTAGATGAATACCAGATAACATGGTTTTGATAATATTATATAATATTATCATCGCCAATAGAGCATTCTGTTTTTGGTTCCTTCTGTTTGGATATGTAAAACTGGACGGTAGATCAAATGGCCGTCGAAAACCCAGAGCACTGGCTGTACTCCACCGGCTAATCAGATCTACCTTAAACCTGAACGATGCATATACTAGGTACTAAGTGTGTATCATTTTGTGTGTGAGGGAGAGAGAGAGAGAGGTTTGAAAAACGTAACCTGGGTGTGTTTGTGCGTGTGTGTGGTTGTGTGTGTGTGTGTGTGTGTGTGTGTGTGTGTGTGTGTGTGTGTGTGTGTGTGTGTGTGTGTGTGTGTGAGCGCGCGTGCATGTATCCAAAATGCATGTGAATTTAGAAAAGAAAGCTAAACCTAAAGAAAAGATATGGTTACCTTTTTAACAGCCTTCCATTTCAACAACAGTATATCAAGACAGGGGCAATGACATCAGTGACATCAAACATAAATCAATAAGCCTGGCTTAATGAATTAAAGACACATGTGCAAACCATGTAGACTACACTACACTAGCACACTACACAAACATATCTCATAAATTATAAACCCTATTAATCTGCCACAAAGTAGGATTCAGCTGTTTAGTGTTTATCATAATAATTCAAATTAAGTATGTAATTGCTAATACAATTAATTGCATCTATGCTGATAATAGTCAGACAATGTACATTTAATGTGATGCAAGACAAATAATATTTAATTCTAATATATCCTAATGAGGTAAGTTAATAAACAGGTATTAACAAAACACCTAACCACCTATTTTTTTTACTTCAATAAACCCTTTACAAACCTGCCAAAAGCGCCCAAAACTAATTTAGCAACCTTTCATTTCCACCTGTCACTCCATCAGCATCTAAATCATGGCACGTACGTCACGAAGTAAATTTATCTTTTCATACATGTCTGATTCTACACCTCTGACTTTGGACATGGTTCCGTAACATTGTAGCACTTCTATGTCCTTTCTGGGTAACAACAAATAATCTAAAGTAATCGCTGACAATCAGGCTAAAATCTCTCTAAAACTTCACATGACGTCATCGTCATTGATAATAACATTTTCTTTCCAAGTCTAAACTTTTTCTGTACAAAAACATGGATACGAGTCCTTCAAAGGAGAGATGGCTGCTCGGGGAATTTAAATCAACCAAGATGGCGAAAGGCTTGTTGTTTGGAAGGGCAGAAAAATGGAGGATATTGTAATATACACAAAGGGATAAATTTCAACAACTCGTCCAGGCGGCAGCTGCTTCTCGTTTGAGGAAGCGAATGCGATAGTAACCGCTTAAACGGAGCCTCAAACACTCGGTAAAACCTCACCTAAATAAGAAAAGGTTTTCAAATATCCAATACCATGCATTATAAAGTCAAAAGGGCTGTTTTTATTTGTGCTTCCTAATTATTTTATTTTTGAATTGAGGAACTATTAACTGGATGGATTTTGCCCTGACTGTAAACGGACAGCAAGACCAAAGGTAGCCCAACAGACTATACCCTCATGACGATCACAACATCGCTTCCAAACAATTTCATTCAAAATATATATTGGATGAAACCTAATCGTCAAAGTATTACTTAACTCCATTCAAAGTATAATATCTCTAACCTTTGATAAAACAGGTAATTTTGTCAAATAGGACAGCTCAATTAAACCGCACAAGAGAGGACACAAAGACGATTCCGACTATCAGGTCACTACAGCTCGAAAGACAAACACTTAACTCTTCGTTTTATATAAGAAAACTTTTATCCCTTTTACCAAATAAACTACTCTCTGCCTACCCTATTTGTGTTGAACGACATTGTGTCTTAAAAATAAGTTTATATCAATCATTCATTTAAGGGCACACGTAAAAAATGAAACTATCGCTTGCGAAAGAAATCAAGCCAGCAACACATCGCTTGTTCTGTGATATAACAGAACGTCTGCGTCTTTACTCGCACCGTGAAATAAACGGATACTTACCTTTAGTTTCGACACTTTACTTATTTCCAACTGGATATTAGTTAAAGTAACACTTCTTGCAACCTTTTCGTCTCCTTTCCTGTTCGATTTCGTTATGAAATAGGCCGGTAACAGATGATAAAGAAGGGGGAATTGGGCAGTAATTGAGTCTCGGTGTGAGTGTGTGTGTTAGTTACTAACAGCAGATTGAAGGAGACTCTTCTCAAGGTTTATTCAGCTCCACTTCAAGGAACCAAAGTGACGTCAGGTTACAAGCTGCCACACAAAGAAAACTTACATTTTGCGGTTAAAATAAATTAATAACAATGTAGCCTAATGATAGGTAAACAGAGAAGAATGTAGTGGAGTGTTTACAACGTTAGTGAACACATAAACAAACAAGCAAGAAAGCTTGCTAAGCCAAGAATAGATGTATCCTTCAACTGATAAGCCTTTGGTCTGCTAATAGTGGATCAGTAAAAAAAAGTTTAGCATAATGTATTATTTACAACTTTTTTCCTTTGGCATAATTATATGATTAATTAAAGCTTAGATAATAAATGTATCATAAATTAATCATAAATTGATGCACAGGCCAATTTTACATTGAGAATTTTAATATAGATATTGGTATACGCACATGCTTTTAGTGGAATTTTCTATTTTTAACTAGTTTAGTGAATTTACTTTAAATGTTAAAATATCCCCCAAAACATGCTTGTGTTACTATGGAACCATATATCTATTTAATCAAAGGTTTTAAAAATCTCTTGATAACATGGTGGAATTTTGTATGCACAGATGATTAACAACATTATGATGTATGTGATCAAAGAACCCTCCTCCTTTAATTTTCACATAACATGAAGTTCCACCACCCTCTAGAATGAGAGGATTTGGTCTAAGGTTGTCAATTAAAACGAATTTTGTAAAACAAACCAAAAAGCACAAGAATTAGAAAAGAAAAAAAAACAACAGACTGAACCATATTAGGGATCAGATCAATACGTTGCTCGGCAAAGACAGCCATCTGTGTGCTTAATTGTATGTTTTACCTCCTCCTCTCTTCACACAAAAAAAGCAACAGGCTGAAGAAGACAAGCCCCTATGACCCAGTCTGGGTTTTAGACAGGGTGCAGATTATTTCATTCAACTAGAAAACAACAAGGGGGCGGGGTGCTTTTTTTGAGAGCGAGGGATGGGGGTGGGGTGGGGGGGCAACTGCTCTCAGTGCCCCACCCTCGAGTTGCATGCAATGAGAGTTTAGATAGCAGAGGACTGCCAACTGGTATGTCTCCACATGTCAAGTTTAGAGTCCTTGTTGTCCTCAGTTAAAACAGGCATTATAAGAGATTAGCACACTAGTAAATCAACAGGGAACAATTAACTTCCTTGCCAATATTGTTGTTGTTGTTTTATAGCAGTGTTCTAATTAATGCATAATACATGTCTGAAGTGTGAAGTAGGCCTGTCTAATTGTGTTTAGAACGCGCACCAACATTTTCTTTGCTGGTTTCTTTACTCGTTAAAAAAAAAGTGTTTACAAACTGTGAGGCTGTTTGCTGTAGTTGTTAGTAGGGCTTTACGTGGTGTAATTCTCGATTATTTTTGTTGTTGTTGGGTTATTGTTTTGCTAACACATTTTTGACCTTATTTAGGTGTTAAAAGTATTTCAGCGCTCATTACTCCGGTTGTATCTTTGTCGGAAATAATGACAGCATTTAATTTGTACCTCTATAAACAAAATCTTGCACATTTTAGAATTAATGTACAATCATTTTAGTTGTTTTTTCCTCCCCCACAATAATAAAAAAAAGAGAAGATGACAGTGTTGATCCAAAGATTAATTGTTGCGATGATTGATGTCTCACCATATCACATATTTGTGAAAAACAGTACGCCAGTGACACTTATGAGGAAAACCTATAGAATTACAAGTACAATACAAATACAGTTACCTAAAGGTCGAAATTGCTTCCCTATTAAACGATGATCCCTGAATGTTTGAAGATGGACAGCAGCACACCACCTTCATCAGTTTGTGGTGTGGCACTCAGGACATTTTTATAGGCTTTCCCTCTATGCTCTTTGGTCATTGATTTTTCTCCCCCCCGCTTTCCATTACCTGTTGAGAGATATGGGGGAGGTGAGGGGGAGCTTCTTCACGCCCATATACACATACAACACACACACACACACACACACACACACACTCAAAAACCCACACTTCCTAAGCCCTCCCCCCCTCCTCCCTCTACCTCCACCTCTCTGATGTGGCCAGTGGCACCCTGGTGTATTCGTCCTCTCCTCCCCCGCCCCGTACAGCGAGAATGACAGGCCATGAGGAACGACAGTGGCTGTGTTTGTCATACAGTAGCAGCAAGACGCAGGGATTTTTAATTGCATCGAAGAATCTTCATTAAAGAGAGCGCATGGGGGCGGATATAGGAGAGAGGAGCCGGAGCTGATGGTGGGGTGGGAGGGTGGGGAGAGGGGAGGGTGTGTGTATGTGTGTGTGTGTGTGTGTGTGTGTGTGTGTGTGTGTGTGTGTGTGTGTGTGTGTGTGTGTGTGTGTGTGTGTGTGGGTGGGGAAGGGGGGTCGGAGGAGTGCACTCTGAGCGTCGTCATTAGAAGAAGCCACTAGCAGCAGCCTAGAAGGGCTGGCCCCCTCTTTGCATGCACACTGAGAATGCCTGCCGTACCTCGGTCATTCGTAACATAATAAGTGCCAGCACAATGACTGCAATGCGAGCAAGCACACCACGAGGGGAGAGGGAAGAGAGAAGAGAGGGAGGGGGAGGGGCACGCAGCCTGTCCGTCTAAAAGAGGGATTTTATTTTCCCTAAACAATCTTGATTAGAAAGTATAATGAGCCCACTAAAAGAACTGGTCACAGAGAAAAGAAAAAAAAAGAAAACTAAGGAGGATCTCTCTTGAGACGCATGGAAAACAAATTAATGTGGCGATTTGGAATTAATTATTATTTATCTATTAGTCCACCATGGAAAGACAGGGACAGCCGTCAGCAGAGAGGAGCTGTGCTTGCATTTATTGATTCCCCCCCCCCCGCCCCCCAAGACACATTCAGAGAATACAGATTCATCTCCGCTCCTCCCCC
>JAPMUY010006884.1:0-37500 GCA_026901105.3 Galaxias olidus | reverse complement strand
CTTGTTCTTCGTTCCAGCAGATCGCTGAGCAATCTGCAAGGAAGTATTTTCACTTGGCCTACATAAAACGTCATGTTGTGTAGCTTTTTTGTTGTTGTTTGTTATACAAACCTTTATGCTCCGTGGAAAGAGGATGAGACGTGGAATCCCGTGGCATAAAAATCGATACATTTGGATTTTCTTTGTGACTTGGATTTTGTTTTTGTTACTCGTGGAACATCTAATTTAAGACTTATATCAGGATAAAGAGCATATCTATGGGCCTTCTCTTTCATTGAAAGGATTAGTGATAGGGAAGGGTAATTGTTAGCATTTAAATCTACATGAAGGCATTGTGTTGACTTGTAATTCCCCACACTGGTCTTGTTCCTCTTTTCCATGGTGTGAGTACAGTTCAGTAAGCTTTGTGAAGTGTCTACTGACAACCATATAGTGCGAAAGCGCGATGCTGTAGATCATTTACTGGCTATGATTTGTTCCGTCATATAGTATAATGCAGTAGATGTTCCTTTTATGAAATAATGCCATTGTCATCACAATTAAGTGGTGTTTTTTTGTGTCGAATCCACTGCTGCCCGCCACATATCTTCTCAACAGGCGTTTTGCTCCGGCTTTTGTCATTTCTCCTCAGTCTCAGTGTGCGCTAACTGTAAGCCTTGTCAGTCCGTCTCAAGGCCTGTGAAAACACGGCCCTGTGTTAATTAATAGTGGCAGGTCTCTTCTCCTCCGAGCAGCGAGCGTAGAGACAAGCCGTTTGTGGCTGCCCTCTGTGACGCCTGGTCAAAAATAGGGCACCACACAGCCCAGTAATGATCACAATGGTGACATCATCTCTGCCTGCCTGCCTGCAATGTGCTGCTCCTCTCCTCTCAGTGCTTCTCTCTCTCCCTCTCTCCCTCTCTCCCTCTCTTTCTTTCTCTTTCTTTTTCTCTCGCTTGCTTTCTCTCACTTTCTCTCCATGTCTCCCTTTCATTTTCTCTCTATCTCTTTCTATATTTCTTTCTCTCTCACTTTCTCTCGATGTCTCTCTTTCTTTTTCTCTCTCTCTCTCTCTATGGCTCTCTCTCTTTCTCTCTCTGTCTCTCTATGTCTGAACAAAGAGCAGCAGGCAGCATGTGCAGGGAGGGAGGCAGATGTCACTGAGTGTCTGGGGAACATTAAGACCAGCAAATGTTCCAGGAGGCCAGGCAGGATACAATCACACACACATAAACACACACACACACACACACACACGCACGCACGCACGCACGCACACGCACACGCACACGCACACGCACACGCACACGCACACGCACACACACACATACACATACACATACACATACACTGACAGTGACACACAGACATACGCGCAGCCACACACATTTACACACATTTGTGTACACACACACAAACACACACACACACACACACACACACACACTCCTTCAGGAGAGGCTTGTTTAGAGGTTTTAGAAACATTTAATGTTGTTCTTAAAGGTCCCTTGACATTGTTCAGTGGGAAAGCAACAACGTTGTTTTCACATAAACCAATTACACCACTAATGTAATATTTTGTATAAAGTCACACGCCAAAGCATGTCAGTGCTTATTATAGACACAAAACATGGTAAATGTTTAAAATAAAATGAATCTCTGAAACAAAACGAGGAACAGTGTAGTAGTTTCTCTTTTCAAATGTCCCCTTAGAAAAATGAGAATAAGATAGGGTTGAGTTCACTCCCAGGCTTCACTATGTTTTACTTGCAATTGTATTTTGGCAGGTTTGCATTTTATGTAATAGTGAAACTATTGAAGGTAGAGGAGGATGTATCTGTTCTCCACAAATAGCTCTCATATGTCTTGGACGGTGCCCCTCTTAACATCTGACACTAAGTGCTAACACATGGTTTGCTCGCAGTGTTAGCAATAGTTCAAGCTTCATGTATGTTTCAGATACTTGTTATCAAATTAGATGATTGCATACAGGTTACTTATGTTTTCATTTTACTCATTGATAAGTGAGTGTATTACACACTGAGGGTTATTTAGTGATTAGTGAAAACTACTTAATACCTGCAAGTTTCATCTTTTCCACAGAGACAGAATTTATCCCCAAACAGATTCACAAATGAATTCCCAAAAAGACATAAGACCTAATTTGACTTTTTCTTTTTCTCTTTTCAGAGGTTGGCCTATACCAGCTGAGGCCTCTTTGTGCTCTCGCGGACACTAACCAGCCTAGGTATTGTAGTCCCTGTCCCTGTAGTAAATTACCCTTTGTGGTATATTCATGTGTCTCCAGGAGAAGCCAAACCAAAGAGGGGCAGAGATTGTGGAAAGCCGTCTTTGCCGTGGGAAAAGAGGGGTGTTGCAGTGGAGGAAAAGCAGAAAATGTCTCAAGGCATTCCTTTGTGATTACACATCGCTGGAGAAGTCCAGACATTCTTGGAGCTATACTGAGTCTGAGGGGTTTGCAATCCCTTGCCACATGCAAAACAAAATGCCCCCCTTGTAAATATGTTTATATAGTGTTGTAAAACGGTAGTACAATGTACAGGTGGACTGTTACACTGATAGTGTGTCATTTTATAACTCATTAATGATCTATTGCTGTTGCTACTCAAGTATCAACAGTTTGTGTAGGCTACCCCTACCAATTCCCAAATAAGGTAGTAGGAAGCATCGTCTTGGTCACTGGTTATTTTTTAAGAAAAAGCGCAAATTAACAAAGCATGTTTTTGTTAAATTCACAACTTCATCAACATCAACCTTCTTTGTTTACAAGTCTGTAATGCGTGTCATTGATAAAGTTCTGTCAAACCATGTACGTTCACTTGAAACAACAAAACCAAAGACAACCCGGTGTCTACCTAAAGCCGACTCACTGGAGCAAACGAGGGAGATGGCGTAAAGTTTCAGGTTACTTGGGCCCTGAGCTTAGCTCAGAAAGAGAGGCAGCCAGTTGCCTACCCCCTCAGTGGAAATGGCATGTTCCTTCCCTGTCACAGCCAACATGAATGAGAAACAGCTCTAAGGAATGCTCTATTGTCATCCAATCAGTAACACTGGGGGAGGAGAGAGAGAATGTGTGTGTGTGTGTGTGTGTGTGTGTGTGTGTGTGTGTGTGTGTGTGTGTGTGTGTGTGTGTGTGTGTGTGTGTGTGTGTGTGTGTGTGTGTGTGTATGTGCATATATATATTTGTGTGTGTATTAGTGTGTATTTGTATGTTTCTGTGTGGAGGGGGCGGGGGGCAGCGTTTGGCCTCTGCTCACAGAAAGAGGAGCAGCAGAGCCAGGTCTGGTGGGTGGGTGAAGGAGAAGGCATTCACAGAGCGTGGAGGCAGTAGCCGTGCGAGACCTACGTTATGGTCGTGTAGCCTCCACAACACACCGAGCCTCACACGTCTTCATCTGTCTCTAGGCCATTTGTCCTTTTTTGTCAGCAATTAATCTGCAGCGCCCACTCACTCACTCTTTCTCTCCCCCCTCCTCTCTCTCTCTCTCTCTCTCTCTCTCTCTCTCTCTCTCTCTATCTCTATCTATCTCTACCTCTCTCTCTATCTCTCGGTGTCTTCCTTTTTTTCTCTCTCTCTTAGCGCCCCCTCCCTTTTTTCATCTTTCTCCTTCACCTTTCCTTCCATTAGCCTTGAGAGGATTTACACCGAATCTGATAGCTGTGCTGCTTCATACACAGGGGTTAATAATGGCTTGCTGGCTTTAGATGCAAGTGGCACATGCTGCATCGAGTCGGCTATGGGAGTATATCTTGTTGACCTTGACATTACATATTCATCTCTTGTAGAACAGTATTTCCTCCCCCACCTCAAGTTGACCTCTCTGGACCTCTAACATTACACGTTTCATGCATGCAGGCCAGGACATTTTCATATATACTGCGTATTTGTGCAAAATGTGTATGAATATGTACAAACCAACGCTAAATGAATACTTATTACTATATTGTTGTTCGTTTATGTATTTACACACATGCATATGCATTGACGGTAAAGACCAGTGTAGCCTAAAGGGTGAACGGACAGCAATAAATGTGATTTATGTATTCTAAGTGAATGCCTTTAATTTAGGCTGTTGAAATAAAATAATAATCTTATGAATTGCATCATAGGCAACTGAACAATAATGAAATACTACCAGTAGGTCTTACTGCCCCTCTAATCCTGATTTACTTTGATTATAGGATACAAAATACCTTTCATAACAATTATTCAAATCAATCTAATTAAATCTGTTGGCATTGGCTTTAATTACCTCTCTGTCAAAACAAACAAGTAGCTGTGGCATGTAAATAATAAATGGGTACAAGCTGTTTCCCTACAAGGTGTGGTTCAAAGTGTGAAGTACTGCGACCCCTAGTGGCCGCTGCTCGGAACAGCCACACAGTTATTCGTTTTTTTGGGTCTCCGTACGGAAAGTCAATAGTTTAGTACCAAAGGTGCTCCACAGTGCTCGAGCGTTATTTGAAGCTACCCAATAAAACGTATCTTCGTTTTACTCATCATTATATTATTCGCATCATCATCTTCACATTCCTGAGTTTCATAAACTATTAGGCCTATTGTAAATAAATTAGACCACCTATTTTAAAGTAATACTTCACTTATATGACAGAGTAGCACCAACAATCAGTTATTATACCAAATTAGGACACAAACAATCAGGAATTTAATTTGGGTTTTACTGATTTTTTTTCGTCAGGCCTTTGGGTTCATTTTAATATAATTGCTCAATTCCCTTTAACTGTCCATAAACACAGGTAAAATGTATGTGGCATTCATTGTATTGACTACATTTCGTTCTGTCTTCAGGTAACTTTAATCATACTAGTTTTTTTACACTTATCTCTAATACATAGATTTACATTTTATTAACCACCACCAGATGTCAAGATCCATAAAACGTTAAGTAACACATCAAGCAGATAAGCTTATGATTAATTCTCAACAACAACAGTCATTGCTATAACCATAAGATTACGGTCTGTGAACGTTGATGCTATTGGCTAGGACGCAAGTCATTCATACGTCCAGTAGTTACGTATTTCCTTTCGGTGTCTGGCTACATTGTAATCACATGACCTTCTCTAGTTATATCAACAGAGAGACGCCATCATCACTACCATCAATGCTGAATGCGAGGAAGCTTGAAATCAAAGGTAAGGCTGTCGACCGTAAATCAGTGTAAACAGAATGTATTTTTTTTATTAATGTTGATCATCGAGCGTAGCTATGTCTTAATTAAAAAATATATCGGTCTTTTTAACAGGGACATTATATTAGTAGCTGTCAACACGAATAAAGCGACAGGAGTGAAAAACAAAGACGGACAGACTGCAGTTTGTCTATGTAGCAACTTGTTAGCAATCGCAAACACGGGGAACATATTAGTATCAATGTGATTTATTTTCTTGCACATGCGTGCTTAATTGGTAAACATATTAACATGCATTACTTGTATTTTAAGACAATTCGGAATCTGAGCGAAGGCCTTTGTTGTTGGTTGCGTTAAATCCTCAAATAAATTCCTTCAGACAAAGTGTACGTGCCGTTTTTTCCCCAGTATTTTTTGTATGCAAATATGCCAGCAGGTTATTGTATTAACATTGTTGGCACGATGTTTAAGGCAAGCCAATCGTGCTATGTGAAGCTAAACACAGGTATATTTCTTCCGGAATCCACCTATTTTGAGTTGGTTGTTTGTGACTGTGGCACAAGTCGTGCAACTTGTTTTTACGTTGTTTTTTATTTGTACTTGCTACAGGCGTAAGGATAGCATAATACTGTCAACATACAGTATTGAGCATGTTTGGACCAAATGGCAGTGAGCTACAGGCGTGGAAATTGTTGCCTTCGCTACTTTCTAAGTCTTGTCTGTTTGTATAATCAGCCATTTCCTTGTTTTATTATTGTTATAGGAAAGCCCATCTAGGCATCTATGATTGTTTGCAACAGATTAACGCGATACAAAACAAAGCTAAACATAATCAACTACTAGAACTGAAACTTTACTCCAGATAGGGGCTGTCGAGGGAAAACATGCTGATTTCTGTCTTCTTGCAAGTTTGTGGGTCTTTGCTCCGTGTCAATCTAAGGAATGCAGCATACGAATTATCTTCATGTTACTCTTTTCAAATGGCAAGGGAGGGCCTTGCATGCTCACTACAGTGTATCTGCTCCTCCTGCTGACCTATGCTGTCTCAGTGGAAATGTCACAATTAAATCACTGGGTTCACAGTCCAAGGACAGGTGTAGGGGTTTTAGTGCCAGGGTAATGCAGCCTGTCCCGTTTAGCGTTTTACTGTTTGTGTATGCTCTCAAGCCTGCTGCATCAGTCATCTCCCTTTCTCACAAATACACACTTATCTCTCCCTCCTTCCCTCAACAGCCTCCACTGTTCTAGCCTTGTCAGACTAGAGATTTTCTTACTTGTATTTTCTAAGGTGGCAGATTAAAAACAGCTTGTTCCATCTTGTTGTTCAGCCATTTTGTTTTCATACCTGGGTGGGGTGGAAAGAAAAGCACTGGTGTTACTGTAAGCAAAGTGAGTAGCTCTCCGAGAGAGATCTAGACGTAGCATTAAGACAATTGGATACTCTTACTCAATAGCCGGTTTGATGCATTGTCATCTTCAAGGACTGTTTTACATTTATTTGTTTTTGTCTTTCAACAGTTTAACAGTGATGGATTCCAAGTCACGCCGGCTGCCCTTCACATTGTCCAGCACAACTTCCTCATATTCCTCCCCTTCGCCCTTCTCTTCATCATCCTCCTCCCTGGGCACCAGTAGGCTCTATGGGAGAGGAAGCGTGCTCAGTAGCGACCGCCTGAGGTCATCGTCAGCGCTCAAACCAGACTTAACCCACCAGGTGAACAAACAAACATAGCCTGCTATTTTACATTTAACCATTTGGCTTGTTTTATGGGGGAAGATTATGAACTCCAAACGATTTAAAGATACCTTTGGTGATATAGAAACCGAGTTTAGAAGTTTGGCAAGTCCTAGTCTTCCCATTGGGAGGGTGGAATGCCTGCCTTTTCATGGCAAAGAACTAAACAAATAGAGTTGCAAAATAGGAATGTTGGCCTTGCAAGATCCAACTTTCCTTGCCATTATCCTTTTTCAAGTCATGCACTGCAAACAAATCATTCCTTAAATCTTTAAGGGCCTTAGTACTGCAGCACTATCACAATCCTCATTGAACGTCTCTTTTCTAGAGTTCTAGGAGGAGCCCCTTTCCTGTCAGTTCTAGAGACATATTCCTGTGAGTTTCAGAGAGCTGTTACCCAGGGGAGATGGTGACTAGCCGCTGTATCTGTTCCGTCTCACCAAGAGCGGTCTCTGCAACTACTTTAGCAGGGCTTTTAATAGGCCAGCCTAAATTCCACAGGCAGGCAGAGTGTGTATTTCAGCCCCCCAAATCAAGTCCTGTCTCATAAGATAGGGTTACTTCTGCTGCAAGGCCTGGGACCAGGTCTACGTAACTGCTCTTACCAGAAACTTCTCGGCTGTGCCATGGACGTTTTTGTTATGAACAAGTGCTGGTCACGTGGTAACTCCTGCCATTCCAAATCCTTCACCCCATGACTTCATTTAACATTCATTGACCTGTTGTGAACAGCTGTGTTGAATTGGAGTTCATATGAAGCAAAAACACATGTCGGTTTGAACGTTTCAAATAAAGGATTTGACTTGTCATCAGATGAAACAATAATTGCATAATTATGTAAATAGTAATTTTTCTGTAATACACACACATGTATGTATGTGTGTGTGCATTTACTTGAATGGAATAGTGTTGCTCATCTGTAATGAGCAAGACAAAAAGCAGCCCAAAGGATGATTTCCCAAAGCCACTAACCCTCCTCGTCCTACCATGTCTCATCTGTCTCTGGATTATCTTCAGACTTCTCGGTTCCTGAGTTCATCCAGAGACTACAGCGTCGGAGGCGGAGGAAGCAGCAACAGCAGCAACAGCTCTGCCAGCCGCACCACCACACCGAACTGGAAGCTGCCGTCTCCACTGAGCACTTCCTCCCTGGCCTACGACCGCTCCTGGGCAGCCTCCTCTCTCAGCAGCAGGAGCAAACTGGTACTCACACCATAGCAGCCTACTCTCCTGCCACTACTACTACTACTACTACTACTACTAGCCAGGCAGGGTCAAACTGGTACTCACCCCACTGCAACTTACTCTACTACTACTAATAGCCAGGCTGGTACTCACACCATAGCAGCCTACTCTACTACTAGCCAGGCAGGAACAAGCTGGTACTCACACCATAGAAGCCTACTCTACTACTACTACTACTACTGACCAGGCAGGGTCAAACTGGTACTCACACCACTGTAGCCTACTCTACTACTACTAGCCAGGCAGGAGCAAACTGGTACTCACACCATAGCAGCCTACTCTCCTACTACTACTACTACTTCTTCTACTTCTACTACTACTACTACTACTGACCAGGCAGGGTCAAACTGGTATTCACACCTCTGTAGCCTACTACTACTACTAGCCAGGCAGGAGCAAACTGGTACTCACACCATAGCCCGATCACTTAAGAGCCAGGCAGTGCCTACTTGGGGAGCTGGGTTTTTGGAGTAGCATTGAAATAAAATAGATTTTTAATGGAGTGTAACACCACTATGCCTTGCTGTAAGTCTTAGACTTTTGTGAAGAAGTTTATTTGAATACGGTGCTGTCCACATCATAAGCACAGATCATAGTTTTACAGAGCTTAAGAAACGTCTGTGTTGCAGTGACCTTTGCGATCGCGCTCTGTCCCGTTCACCGCGAAACCCTGTGCCATTAACTTCAGACCGATTCAGAGAGAAGATTGGGGACTTACTCTGGCCTGTTGGGCACCGCCACAGACGATGGGGATTCTAAACGGGCAAAGATGTCTTACACCAACCGCGCGGCCTACACGAGGACCCCCTCTTCCTCCTCCTCCACCACCTCTTCCTCCTCCACCGTGACTGGCTCCTCCTATTCCAGTAGCAGACTGGGCAGCAGTGGCACAGGTACCCCGCCTCTGTCTTCACCCACCTCATGAGGCTACACATGGGACTCCAAATCAGTGGTTTAATTTGATTTGAACTTTTGACAGATTTTTTTATGTTTTTTATTTTTTGCTCTAAAATGTCCAGTTGATAATCTTGCTTTTTTTGCCCATAGTTGTAAAAAGGTTCTGTTGCTGTAGTGTTTTCTCATGTTTTTAGTTCATAATAATGTGTTAACCCGCTTATTAGGGCTGATTTATGCAAAATATGCACCAAAGCGTCTATCCATAGCTACACAGAGAGAAGGGGTTATTGGGCATGCCTACCTGACTGTAGCTGTGCTCCACCTGTTAACCTATACTCCTCTGCCTAACCAGTTCATTTTCTATTCTGCTGCTTATCTTTGACTTTGCCATTGCTTAAACCGTGAAATACTGTTCCCTGAAAAGTGGATATGTTAATATTCACGTCACCCGTGTGTGTTTAGGAAGCATAAATCAAGCTATAAGTTTTTATTTATTTATATATATATATATATATATATCTCTACATCTCTTTTATACCATGGTTGACGGGAATTTTAGCATATCCACTTTTCAGTGTGTTATTAATGTGTATGTGACTAGGCTTGGCGTCGTTGGCCAGTAGAGTAACCCTGTGTCCTTTTCAAACTTCTCTTTTCTAACACACAGGTGAATAACAAACTGACACCTTCTTTTTAGATTCCTCGTGGAGGTCGTACCGGCCGCTGTCGCGGTCGTCCTCTTCCTCCTCCTCCTCCTCTTCCTCCTCCGACCCGCTGTGGTCACGCAGGGAGCTGGAGAAGAGGAGCGACGTGGGCAGCCTCTCCTCCGGATTGGGAGAGAGCTGCAGCCTCAGGAGCTCGAGCCTGTCCTCCTCACTATGTAGGGCTCCACAGAAAAAACACGCACACGCACACGCTCACGCTCACGCTCACGCTCACACACAAACTCTCACCGCGCCGTTCACATTTCCCCAATCTCACCAGGTATGTTCCCTGTTCTGTTGCCATGTTTCAGATCGGCCAGACCGGGTAACCTCCACCTATGCACAGGGAGCTCGTCCCAAAGAGACCCTTTACTCCTCCACCACCTCCTCCTCTTCTTCCTCAGCTCGAGACCACAGCTCCTACAGCCGCCACGTCTCTTCCTCCTACCTGCCTTCTCCTTTGACCTGTGACTCCGGCACCAGGACTACCAACCGCTCCTCGGCCTCCTCCACCACCCTCCGCTCCACCCAGGAGCCCACAGGAAGTCACGAGTTGTCCCCAGCCGCCCCCACCTCCTCCTCCACCTCCTCCTCCCGGCCGTCCTCCTGGTACACTTCTGCCTTGGCCAGACAGGACCCCAGCCCATCTCCAGCTGCCTCCACCACCCCGGCGCCCCCCGTGCCACGGCCCGCTCCGGAGGGGGGCGAGTCGGACGGACGGCGTTCCACTCGCCGCCTCCTCTCCCGCCTCTTCTCCCGGCGCTCCAGCCAGGACTCGTCCAGCGGCTCCTCCTCTTCCTCCAACGGCGTTCGCTCCTTCGACTCCACCGATGAGGGGCCCTCGAGCACGGCCGCAGGAGAGGGGGACGTGGAGGAGGCCGGCAGGACGGCCGGGGGGGCCGTGGAAGCAGACAGCCGCGGCTCCGAGGCAGCCCAGGCCTTTGCCTTCCTCCGCCGGCGCCGCCAGGGTCTGTCCCCGGTCCAGGAGAGCCAGAGCCAGCCCGCCCAGCCCGCCCAGCCCAGCCCGGACACCTGGGTGGCTCCCAACAGCAGCACCTCTCCCACCACCACCACCTCCTCCTGGCTCTCCTCCTCCCTCCGCAACCGCTGCACTCCCCTCTTCTCCCGTCGCAGGAGAGAGGGCCGGGACGAGAGTGCCCGCTCTGCAGCCGGTGGCTCGGCCGAGAGTCATGGGCCGAGCTCTCGGTATCCGCTCAGGAGAAGGGACAACCCCGAGGATGATGACAATGAGGAGGAAGAGGAGGGTGCGGTCGGCGTGGCGGCAGTGGCAGTGGCAGCGGCTGAGGCGGCGGGGGCCATGAATGCCAGGGCTGCCCTGGAAGAAGAGCTGCGCGCAGCCAGCCGGAGCCAACAGCTGGCCCGGGTCATGAACAGCCCCATGTTCCGCGTCCGCGACAACGTGATGATCGCCTTGGACATGACGGGCAGCGCCAGGAGCCAACCCGAGGGGCAGGAGAAGGACAAGCCCGCCCCCTCCAGAGACCCCGAGCGACTCCGCAAGATCCAGGAGAGGTGAGAGGATTGGGGGCCCACAAATACGGACACGCAGGCCTGTTTACAGCGTCCACTTTGCTCCACTGTGAATCTTTGTGACGAATCCAATTCCCACGTTAGTTTCATCAAACCGTCTTCCCCGTCAACCATCCACACACACTGAACGTTTCAGTCGTTGGCTTTTTTACAGAAAGCCTTGTAGCGGTTTATTGAATATAAACCTCAACACAAAACACAAAACCACCCTTTTCTTCTTCTCCTCCTCTTCCTCCCTGGTGTAGCCTGCTCCTGGAGGACTCTGACGAGGAGGAAGGTGACCGGTGTCGCATCTGCCAGATGGGCGAGGAGTGTGCGTCTAACCCTCTGATGGAGCCGTGTCGCTGTACCGGCAGTCTGCAGTACGTCCACCAGGACTGCATAAAGAAGTGGCTCCACTCCAAAATCAGCTCTGGTAAAAACACACCCACTCTTCATCTTGTTTACTATACATTTTCCAAATGACCTTCAAACTGGTGGGCATATTTTTTACAGTTGTTATTTATCCATTTATAGTGCGTCATGTTTTTATAAAAACAGTTACTGCAGAGGTGTGTGTGTGTGTGTGTGTGTGTCATTGGTCAATTAATCACGTCAGTGAAGCTCAGTAAATTTGCAGCTCCCTAATGGTTTCCTCGTTGACATTTCTTTGTTTTATTCAGGCACAAACCTGGACGCCATCACCACGTGTGAACTGTGCAAGGAAAAGCTGCATCTGAACATTGAGAACTTTGACATAAACGAGTTATACCGCACACATGAGCGGGTAAGCGGCCACTCTTCAAAAACCCGTCTTGCTCTATTTTTAAAGAGTCTTGTCTTTCAAAGACATTTTTCGTAGGCACATCTGTGTGTGTAGAGTATGGATCACACATATATGATGAAGCTGTAGATTTGATTTATTTTCATTTCTGTGATATTGCTTGGCCCCAAAGCAACATGTTCACCCTTCCTCTTCGTTCCCTTCTTCTCCAGTCAGAGTATGAGTTCATCAGTTGTGGCCTGTACCTGGTGGTACTGCTGCATCTGTGCGAGCAGAGGTTTTCTGATGTGCTGGGAGCTGCCAACGATGCTGGGGTGAGAACACTCGCACACAAACGCGCGCACATACATATGTTAGCAAGCACGCCAACCGCCTGACTGTGTTTTGTTGATGCAAATCATAGTTGCCTGAAAGCCATTGGGACCTTTAGTTTCTTTCCGAAAGCCTTCGGCTGTTGATGAAAAATTTAAATGCATAGGGATTTTGTTGGTTAGATTCAAATTAATAGCATGAAGGTTCAAAACAATGTTATTTGGTGCCCTGCTGTAATGTTTACTGTCTTATGGATGCAAGCCGTTGAAGGTTACAAATATAAAATTGTATGTATTTAGAAATATATAAACGACCATGGTGTATAGATTTTTAGAAACATTACACTATTTGAATCTGCCTGTTTTTAGTTTTTTTTTATGTTTCTATGTGAATTAGTTAGTGCATATTTGAAGTTTATTGAAACATTTCCAATTAGTCCATGTTATAAAAACTTTCCCCACATTCTCTTAGTTTTTCAACCTGGCAAGAACTCTTCATGAACACATGGACAATCTTGAAAGTATGTTTACAAAACCTTTCTCCAGTGCCTGATACTTACCTTTTTTATCATATTTAAGACCTGTAAGATTTTAATTTTTTTCCTCTATATGCACTAAATTGACTTTTGATAAGATCAATGTAAATGAGGGGAAATGGAATGTTCTAATATTTATTTAACTTTTGTCCAGACCTGATTGCTTTAGTAATACTTCTTATTTTTCATGGCATTGGAAACACTCACTCTTTCAAGGACGAATGTACGCAATGAATGCAAAAAGTGTTCTAACTTGTAAGACAAAGCAGTGATGAGAAAAACGTATATTGTACGCTATTTTACGAACAGAAATGTAATACCAGTTAAAATAACAAACGATTTTCATACATAACGTATTCAGTATACCCAGGCCTTGGTCTTTGTGTTGTTCTTTGAACTGGCTGGAGGTTTTTGCTGCTGGGTTAATGTGTTTTCTCTTTTTTGTAGGTTCCTATGGGGATTCAGACGAGGAGGTGGTGGACACCAGGCCGTCTATCGACTTCTCTGACCTGGACGATGATCTGGAAGAGGAATATTGACAAACCAGGATGGGTGTGTGTGCGTATAGAGAGAGAATGCGGGGAATGGGACAGCATATAGGGGTGAGCTGTGCTTCTGTAGCCAACCCTGCTGAGGTGGTTTAAGTGAGTGCAATGGCTATTGTGGGGGGAAAAAATAAATAAAATGCTAAGTATACAGAAAGAACATATCCTGCCTTTACAGGTAGTTTACATAGAGGTGCAGACTTTAAAGTGAACCAATGGGGGAATGTTTGTCTCCTGTTTTTCTTTTTGCCGTTATAATTTTGTACCCCACCCCCTTCAGATTTGAGTGCACCTTCTAATGTTTTATTAGTTCAGTTATAATAAAAAACATGCAAATATTTTGACCTGTAATACCATGAGTGCTTTAATGTTAACTGAACAAAGGCAGATAGGAGTGTGCTATGATTTGAGATGATCCAACACAGGCTTGTGTTTTATTTTATTGACCTGTGCTGCTTTAAAAGAAGAAAAAAAAAGAACTTGTGGTTTGAAGAAAGTGTCAAGTGGCAGACAACCCCCTTTACTGTTTTTTCACCCTATGAATATGTTGATTTAATGTGACAACTTTTCAAAGATAAATTGACAACGTTTGTCATCTTTTTTTCGTCTTGTTTAAATGTGAAGATGCTTTTTGCTTGGCCCGAATCAATCTTGTTTTCATGATTTCATTATTGCAATAAAGTTTTGAATGTATAAATGTGTCTGGCTATCATTTTAAATTGAAAAGGAAGATTTGTTTAGGAATGCTATGTTTAGACTCATAGCTATTTACAAACCTTTCCTGAACTAACTGTCTGACTGCCTGTCAGGTCAGTGGTCTTGAAGTGCTCTGTATGTAAAAATGTGAATTCACCAAGTTATGTTATTTAGTCATTTTAAAACCAATACCTCCATCAAAAAAAACAACTAGACATCATTTAGGAATTGAGTTTATTGGTGTACTACATTCAGAACCATATATAATGGCTGCTAAACATTATGGTCCCGAGAAATTAAAATCAAAGATTAGAAGTTGTTCTTCACACAACTGAGTTTGAAAGAAAGTTGCTTTAAACTGAAAGCTGCTCTATAAAAACGCAGTTACGTGTCGAGGCATCAACCTTAAATACTGAAAGCTACAGTGTGGCATCTTTGGTTTTTAAGCTCTCTAAAAGAACAAGTATCGAAAAGAAATACAATCTATTATTTACAGAGCATTCAGGGCAGCCATTAGTGCAATTTGAAGACCCTAAGCCATTTAAAAAGCGATAAAGAAAAGTCCGAACTCAAGTATCCCATACTAACACAAATTTAAAGTGCATAGAGTTTTGAGTGCATAGAGAAAATATCTCTACAGTCCATGGCTTAAAAAAGGCCTGTAAGTTCAAATCATGTTAAATATCAACATTTGAAATAACATTTACACAGTTTTTACATTTTCACAACATTGCGAACAACGCAACCAAACTAAAATAAAAGCTGTAAAACAACATTGCGAACAAAGCAATTGAACTCTAATAAAAAGTGTAGAACACAATAAGAAAAAATATTGGACTTGCCTGAAAAAAACACCCTGACAAGCAGCACATTGGCATTTCACTGTCCAGTGCCTTCTTCTGAAAACGTTCCCTAAACCCCATTACCCTGGTGTGGCATAAATGCATCAGAAACACTTTAGAAGATGAGTTATTTTTATTTACACTGTATTTTATGCTTATTGTTCTAAAAGTTGATTGATGACTTCAGGCACTGAGCTCAAAGTTAGAAAATAATTAGCAACTTTTAAATAAACTTAGCACATCATTTAAAATACCTGACATGAAATAATCTGCCATTGCTTTTACAGAATTGCAAACAAGAAAGTCTCTCCTTGAAAAAACCTACAAATATAAATAAAAAGGCAGCGTAAAAAAAAGTAGGTAGTGCCTGCTGCTTTGCTTTATCAGTGCTATTAAGTAAAATGGTGGATATGCAGCCAGCACAGGCACATAAAGGGTACCACAGAACGTGCAGTTGAGACTCAATCGGCGTCTGTTATAATACTGGTGCTGTCATCTTCATCGAAGTTCCTCTTGTAGCGGACAGTGGAAAAGAAGCGGTCCTTGCTCTTCTTGTAGATGACGAAGATGATGGCGGCTGCAAGGGCCAAGGTGACGATCACGAAGAAACTTAGAGCCACCGGTATTCCTCCGTACTCTACAGAGAGCACAGGGAAAACATTCAGAGGCAAACTCAGTATCAACCCGTCCAGTCTGTGAATGCACCGGTAAACGGTGTTACGCCATGATGAAATATTGTCACACACACACACACACACACACACACACACACACACACACACACACACACACACACACACACACACACACACACACACACACACACACACACACACACACACACACACACACACACACACACACACACACACACACACACACACACACAACTTAGTCAATTCAAATAAAATTGGGGCTCGTTTGCTGGTCTAATACACTCAACCGGGGAACACAATTAGCTTTGTGCCCTGAGATGATAACTATGGGTTTGAGTCTGAGCCAATGCCTTTTTATGACATCTCGCTCAATTTCCTGTCCTCTTCTCCAGTGTACTATATAATACACCAAAATGTAAGAAAAAAAATTAAATAAAATATGAAGACCCAGGAGTGGTGCTCACTCGCTTCCATTTTACAGACAACTCTGCTGCGGCTGTCGGAGCAGCTGACATCGTTCCAGGTGCCTCTCTCCGCCGACACCATGACAGCACAGGGGGTGCCACTCTGCACCCCAGCCACCGTGACCTTCTCCTCCCAGTTAGAGAACGACACAGAGGAGCCGTCCAGCCAGCTAACAGGCTTACCTGAAGGCAGGGGAATTGATATAGAAGGGGGGGGGGGGAGGGGGGGGGGATACATTAAAGGAGAAGGGGAAAAGAAGGGAAAAAGAAATGTCAGCTGGAGCAGCGTTTCCCAACCTTTTCCAACCCACGCCTCACTTGCATAAACGTATTTCTTTTGCGGCACACCCTAGATGTAATACTGAATCAAACTTAATACAAAAGATTTTTCTTTGGGTTTGTCTTTCCCAAAATTCCATGGTAGACCTGAGGATGTGTGACGGCACACCAGAGTGCCACGGCACACCGGTTGGGAAACGCTGAGCTAGAGTCCCAGGATTGACTGCTTTCGTATTTATCATATCGACAGAACGGTGTAGCTGGGACGGCCCTTGTTTGTTTCCTTTTCCAAACGGAAGGCGGGAACGTTAGGACAGCGAAACAGGAGACGGTGTTAAGTTATAGACGGCTCTGAGCGAGTATAGATTTACACTTCCTATGTGACTCTCCATCAAATCCCACTCCCACCTGGCTCCACACACTCTACATAATGTTTAATTGCTGAGTAGTGTTTTATATTAAATGACATCGTTGCGGCTTAGTTTACGTAAATACAGGAAGTCAATTAAGTGTGCTTTATCAGTCTCTGGGGGTCACCTTGGGGATCCAGTTCCATTCCAAGCCACACTCGACTGGTGATGTAAGGGTTCTCAGACACATGCTTGGCAACAAAATTGTTTTCCTCCACTGTCTTTATAGTCAGCAGACGAGCATCTGAAAACAGAATTGAATGTGCTTTTAAGAAAGAAAGAAAAAACAACAACTACAAAACGTTGTCCATTCACAGCTGATTGATGATCATCATGATCATGGAGTTTGTTAAACTTGTTAAACTTAAAATTCAGTTTGGGGGCAATTTTTGTGCTCAAATTGTTGATCTACTACAGTGTAGTTCAGCCTTTGAACTGTCAGTATGATGCTTTAGGCAGAAATTTTCTTTTTAAATGTCTAACCCATCTCGTAACCAGTAATTCTATAATTGAGTTATGACGTAATGTATTATGTGTACCTGTGAAGTTTGAATTTTTCTTGGTTTCTCAAATGAGAAGCTGTACCTCACCTAGACCCTGACAGACAGCCTTGGCGTCTGCCATGCTGTAGACGGAGTGGTTATAGAAGCTCATGTCGAAAGCGTAGCAGTGATCCTCGTACTGCACCCAGCGAGACGTGCCACTACTCTGGGGACAGTGGTTAGTCTCAAGAGACGCCTCCATTTTGGCTCCTGGTTTGGTAAAAAAAAAAAAAGACGAGTTAAAATGGAAGCTACGCTGAGTATTGGTTTGAGAGGCACTGATTTATAACACCATTGATTAGGGATTAGAATGGAGGCTACACTGAGTATTGGTTTGAGAAGGGAGGCATCTGAATTCATCTTTGAAAATTCCCTTCTTTTTTTTTTTGCAGTACATCATAATATGAATTTGATGTAAATGATTTGGACCCTTATCAATGGTGTTCAGTCAGTGTAATAGCAATACAGATAATAATAAAACAAATATTATAATCTAAAAAAAAAATCTACACATTTAATTAACTTCTATCTGAATCTTAATCACTTTTCAACAATATACAAATGCTGGCTTTATATCTTTCTTCTATGCTTTTGTACAATATTTCCAGGACTTACTCTGAAATGGAGTGGTGATGGTTGTATTGTAGCAGATGGCTCCCTCCAACTGGGTGTGGCAGCTGTCCCTCCCCCAGCCTCCAGAGGGGGTAAGAAACACACAGCTGCCCTTGAGGTGGGAACCGGCCCCTTCTTCAGGATCGCTGATCTGCTTGAGATAGTTGTACTTGGTCCCATCCGACCACTCGTAGACCGAAGCATTAGCCTGCACAGCAGAGATAACCAACGGTAACCCTCCTCTGGTCAGTGTCTGGAGCATAAAAGGCATAGTGCAAGGTAGATGACCTAAGCCCTGCAGCTAAATTGCTAGCTTTCCCTCAGAAATAGCTTTTTTAACAAAAACCTATTGGCCTATGCTGAATACAAACACATACAGCTATAATGGATGTATACTGCATTTGAAAACCAAGTGCAACCACAACCACATAATGGTGGTCATGAGGGCAGCAGTTGGGTTGTTAAAATGCTAATGCATGATTAGGATGTGGCTAAGAGAACATAGTTTAAAAAGGTATTAGAAACACCTCATTCTTTTGCCTCAATTGTTTTATCAAGAAATTACTGAATTACTGATGGTACATAGTCCAAGAGAAGCACACACTCAAACCACTTCAGTCATGTAAAAAAAAAAAATAAATAAATAAATAAAAATCATGTTCTTACTGAATGTTTGCATCTCTGTGTATAGTCCCAGTCAACACTACGGTCATATAAAAAAGGTTATCAAGAAATATCTGAGTTACTAAATGTTTGCATCTCTGTGTATAGTCCAAGTCCACACTACAGACTTTGGTCATATAAAAAAGTTAGAAATAATTGAGTAACTAATTGCTTGCAAGTTTCCAAGTCCACACTACAGACTTTGGTCATATAAAAAAGTTAGAAATAATTTAGTAACTAATTGTTTGCGTCTTTGTATGGAGTCCACGCCATCTCATTGATTCCTATCTCGTTGGAGGATAAGGGGACCGTGTTCTGCTGCGTTTTTCTTACATCCTGACTAGACAGGCCGATCCAGAGCGGGAAGCCGTCTCTCCTGGCGATGAGGTTCACGTGCACGTTGTGCTGGGTGTCATGCACGCTCGCAAGGTGTCCCCCTCGATGACCACACTCCTCCAGGGCCTGGAACCAGCTCAACTTCCTGGTTACCACCTGGTAACTCAGGTTACCATAGTGGTCGAACTCCCCATTGCCGTGGTTGTATTCCTCTTTAGATTCTAAACGGTGAAGGGTTGAAATGAGTAGATGAGAAAAATTGACGACGTGCCAATAAAACATAAATCAACATTTCAGGTTTCAATTAGAGCTAGTTACATGATTAATAAAAGTAATACAGCACTGTATCCATATACCATTAAAAGGATATGAAATGTGATATGTTTACATTAAATAAATAAAATTAACATGGCGAACAAGAACATAAAAGAATGTGCATGTACAACAATGTTTCTATAGTTCATAGATGAATCTTTAAGCGACCTTTCTCCAGTTTACAGGCGACGATACTCCTCTGCATGAAGGGGCTGAAGCGCAGCGGGTTGGTGAAAATGTTCCAGATGCCGTCAGGGTTCAGACCGGCCATAAACGTTTGGTCAACAACGGGTCGGCCGTCCCTCCAGTTGGAGTACTGGACGTTGGTGCCATCGTACCACTTCATCTGGTTATCTAAGGGAATCGCAATAGGATGACCAGGGAAAAAGGATAATAACGTTTAATAAAGGGACCTCGTTCAAATAGAAGGAGTCTTATTGCTTGACCAATGAGAATTTACCATTTTTCCCTGTCTATAGACACTGTAAGTTGGTCATTGCAGGTTGGGAGTTACGCTAGGTAGCTCTCCACACGCGTTTAAATAAAATAGTACTTTAACTTAGGAAATTGTGTTTGTGTTCAAAGTTCTTGTTCCACCTCAGTGCAATTTCCACCACAGAATGGAATAAAAAGAACGACAGGAAAAGAAAACATTGCTCATCTACATTTTGTAGTACATATAGAAATATTATCAAAACAACGCTTTCATTTCCTCAAAGCTTTTGTCAAACCAAGATATGCAAGTACCAAGATGAATCCCACTAAATTAATGGTAATGATATTTGTTGGAAATACTGCTGTCAGAACATCGTGTGTATATAAAAATGTTTTAAGATAAAGATTGGTGCGAATTTAAAGATAACAACTTTCCCACTCACCGTTTTGATCCTTGAACATTCCCAGCCAGACAAACTGGACCAAACTTTTGAAGGGCTGGAGCTGCTGTTTCACAAACTCATTCTCATCTGCGTTCCTGATTGTTAGGATGTCTGCAGTAGGATCTGTTCAAACCACACACAAGCTTCAAGTCTAGACACATAAGTACATAAAGCTGTACACTGAGTGCCTGATGCACTTTTAGTTCCGACGCTAGGTAATAGCCCAGTTTAACATTATTTGCATGATAATACAGTTTGCAAAACCCTTTCTTTAAATTGCTTTTGGAGCCATTTTGTACAAAAGGTGTGCATGCGATTTAATACGCAATAAAAATGACATTAAGTAATCTGGTAATATCGCCTTACCCAGTTTTGTGCAGGTGTCATGGATCTGTCCCTTGTGAAACTCAGTCCACCTGGACGGCATAAGCTGGAAGGTGTAGCAGTTGTTCTTGTAGGGAATCCAGGTTGGCCCGTTGATCTTGTGGGGACATTTCACTGCAATGTCTTCAGGCTTGGTATCCTCTTAAATAATAATGAAACCAACAGGTTTGACTGACACTGTCTAACAGGTTTGTTTAATGAACACATCAAACACATCACACATTTCTTCAAACACATTGCACATTTATCAGTACTACCTAATACTGAATTATTGGACACATCCTTAATTGCCTTATTTGATAAATAAAAAACATTGTTAGCTCTGACCATTTCTATTAAAAGTGTCCTCCAATCCAACCCACAAATATCTCCTTTTTGCCTTGCTTTTTAAAATGGCTCAAAACAAAACAAGTGTGTCCTGCTACCACTGACCTTGTGATTTGTGGCAGATGGCCCCCTCCAGCACCTCCTCACACTCTGTGGCCTTCCAGAAGCCGTCCGTGTCCAGGTAGACGCACGAGCCATAGCTGCTGCTAGGCTCAGAGGGCCATCGGCTGAACACGGTGTGGCTGTGGTCGGTCCAGCGGTAGTGGACTCCCTCCTGCACATACCGGAGGACCAAAAAACAAAAAGAGCCTCAGGAAGAGAAGCACCGAATGGTACAAACCATACGAATCACCGGTGTAAAGTATGTCAGACGATGGGGGTAATACTCAGTGTAAAGTATGTCAGATGAGGGTGATAATGCTCAGTGTAAAGTATGTCAGACGATGGGGGTAATACTCAGTGTAAAGTATGTCAGACGATGGGGGAAATACTCAGTGTAAAGTATGTCAGACGAGGATGATAATACTCAGTGTAAAGTATGTCAGACGATGGGGGAAATACTCAGTGTAAAGTATGTCAGACGAGGATGATAATACTTAGTTAAATACCTCGCATGAGTAAATTAATCAATCATTAACACAAGATTTTAGGAATTTTCTGTCGTAGACACTTGGAGCTTTGCCTTTAGGCTGACAAACCTTCTAGCCATTGTGAAATTAAATAGTTAAAAAAAAATTTAATGTTGATGCTTGTATTACATGTGCATGTTGTGAATAAGTGAATAGTTAATAATAGTTAATAGCTTTTTCAAATAAACAATTCATGCTGTTACGCTTTGTAACAAAACACGGTTTTGAGAATTGAACTGCAAACATATCAGAGGCAGTAATGGAGGTCAAACGACAGGCGCACTCACATCTTCGCTGAAGAGGCCGATCCACATGGGCGTGCGCGCACGGCTCACGTGCACGGTGAGCGTGGCCTGCTGGAGGGTGTCGGCCACGCTGGCCAGGTCCATGTCGCGGCTCCGGCAGAGCTCCAGGGCTTCGAACCACGAGACGTTCTGCTGCAGCAGCTGAAAGGTGTGGTTCTTCACTTGGACGGGCTGGTCGAACACCTGAGACAAGCTAGGCTCCTCGGGTTTGTCTGAGAGAGAGAACAAAAGGAGCAGGAAGCCCGTGGAGTTAGCAAAGTGACTGCTGTGTGAGGATTTACTGCGGCTCCAAAGGAGGCGGGTAGACAAGTAAGGCACAAAATAGCAGTCTCTCACGTCAGTCAGTGACTGGTGAGTTCAGGTCCTGTCTGTAATGTACGACCGTCTCTGTCCAAATGAATACGGCATTTAAAGAATTTACAATTGCGAATAAAACTTTTGATTTAGGTGAGGTACACTGTGTTGTGTGTGTGTGTGTGTGAGGGTGGGGGTCTTGACCGTGTCTGTTAGTCCTCAGGTGTTATTGGGTGGTGCACAGTCACAGGATGTTACCTGCATAGTGCTGGCAGACAGACACAAATTGCTGGTTGGAGCAGGAGATATAGTCCCAGGTCCCCATCATGTCAGAACTGGGGTCCTTGATCATAAAAACACACAGCTCCATGCTCTGTGGGTGGAACCTCTGCGCACACACACACACACCAACAAAACTACGTATTAACAAGCAGTGTTTTACTAACTCGATAATAATACACGGGATTTTTAAGATCCTTTTTAATAACTTAATGACACTGTACAAAGGGAACAAACTAGGGGTAAGCTAAGGAAAACCAGTTTGTTTTGAGACAGGATTTATTTTGATGATTTGCCGTCTCTGAATACAAAACTTACATCGATAAGCATGGGCCTGAGCATGCCGTGAAGCAGGGGGTTTAAGTTGATATAGGAGACTGGGCTATGGTCCTCCCATTCTGGGTTAGTGGTCTTGAGTTTCAGGCCAATCCAAGTGTTTGCGGGCAGGGCAGGCAACAGCGTGGTGATAAAGTCTGACAAAGCAGTGAGATGACTTTAATCATCGTGGTTCACTCTAAACGCTCCAATAAATTGAACCTATGCCATTATGCTATTGTGAATCTTTCTTTCCATAACAAACCAAATGGAATGCTTCAGTTAAACAAAGATCAATTTTAAAAAAAGTACAGCATTACAGAGACACGCAGCACGAGGAAAAACATATCCGTACGTAAACATATACGTTCATCGTCATGTTGAAAAGGGAAGTTGCCCACCTTGTTCCACCTGGTCAGAGATGGAGAGCAGCGTTCCACGCCTGGACTTGCAAATATCCCTGGCAAGTTTGAAGTCCACATACAGGTTACGGCTCAACACAGTGTAGCACTATAAAAAAAAGGAATAATAAGTGCATGTAGAATCACACTTATTAACAATGTCCAGCCCACAAGATTGGTGAATATCAAAGTACAATAATATCCATAATTATCCACGTTCATTTGGAATACCAGTCATTTTGGGAACGGGAATACAATATTTCTATGTGGGATAATCTCCAAGTCATTCCTCCATGGAGAATAATAACTATAATATATTTTGTTTGTAAAGCTCTTGATAATTACCAAGTGTTCATACAAAGAAAGAAAATATGCAATATGAAAAAGCACACCTAGATTTGATGCTTTTTTTTAATAGAACTTAGTTGAGTCTTGGTTAGAGTCTTCAGCGGAGATTAAAAAGAAGAGCCCGTTTTTCTGTTGTGGGGAAGACTATTCCAGAATTTCAAGAGCAGACTGGAAATGGGGGGAGGGGCTAAAGCACCATATAAGGTATGGAGGGCGTGTCAGACCTTTTCTCTGAAGGCCAGAGATGTGTTGTCACAGGGCAGTCCTGCAGGATGTGGCAGTGTGGCGCTATCCTCCACCATCGAGACATTGTGTCTCTCACACACAAACGGCAGCTTTCGCTCACAGCTGTATTCATAATCTGTGAAGAGCCGAGGAGAGCGTGCAGTTTAGCACAAAAACACAATGGCACACTATCGCCGCCTTTCACCCATTGGACGGAAAACACAATTCTAGTTCTAACAAGGTATCCTTCTTCTCACTGTATCTGTGTTATTAGGGTCATAACTGATAAACTGACTGAATACATTGGTTGTTAGTTAAAAAGAGTTGGTTTGGGACAAAAATTGTGAATCAAATAAATATAAATAAATGTTCACCTGGTAAAGGGGAGTCTGGGTGGAGGGAACTACACCTGCCAAGGAAGCCACTGTGGTATTGCATCTTGGTGAACCTAATACACAACAAAAAACCTTTTGTTACTCAACTCTTCTGCACATAGAGGACATGGTAAACATGTGTAAAACTAACTAGCTGTGAGCAGGTGTCGGTGTAGTATTAATGTTATTTACTAATTACGTACACACTTAAACTGATTCTTAAGGCACAATCATGGAAACGTAAAAAAATAATGTTTTTGCATGTTGTGCATGTGGTTTTGGGTTTTGTGTGTAGAGTATTTAGAAAAGAAAAAAATTTGAAAATAGTATTAGAAATCCTGTTTACTAAGCAATTTGAAAAAAACGTGTTTGTGTTTGTGTGTCAAGCTAAATATATGGTGTATGAAGTGTGAAACTTACATCACAGGAAAAAAGTGTTGTCGCATTTTCATATCTGTCCACCAGTTAATCTTGGCTTCTGGTGTCTGCTCAAAAGAAAAAAGTCGCAAGTCTCAGCATTAGTTACAGTTACAAACCACTCTCACACAAACACACATTTTCTGGTTCAACTGAGTTTTGAGGACAACAAGCCAAGAGTTCAATTATACAAGCATTTTAACGGTAGGCCCCAATTTAACCTATTTGTACCAAAATCAATATAATGAATAAAAACAGGCGTGTCTGTAGCCTACCGTTGACAGGTACTCTTTGATCTTCATGGTGGCGATTAGGCTTTGCGGCGCAGCCAGTTTGCTGCCGTTGCCATTGCAATAGAGGGTGGCTTCCTCGTGCGTCAGCCTGGGTTTGTTGACGAACCAGAACTCCCGTCCGTCCACAAAGATGGAGGACTCGTGGTGTCCCCCTACAGCACATCACCACGGAAACGTGAAAATGTTTACAACGTACTGACTGGCCTCAACGCAAATCCACACACATATTGACAGGAAACAGGTAGGTGCTACTAGAAATTCCAAGTTTTAATATTAGCGTTACTAACGCTTCCTTAGTGAAAGGGAACATTTGATTTTGTACAATGTACAAATCTGTAGAACACAAAGAGGCCTTACAGCCTTTAAGACACTTGCCGCAAACGTTCACAGTCAATCAAAGAATTGTGCTCACCTGGATTGTACCATTCAGGACGCTTAGGAACATTTCCTGTTGAAAGAAAAATTATTTAGTCCACAATGTTTGCCTTTTTAACAGGGTTTTCTCAAAATGGCACAAGATGCCAGAATTTTGTTTTGGTTATCTAAGACAGACAAGCAGTGGGGTGCCTAGGCAGTCAGCCAACTGAATACGAGACAAAAATAATACACAAGAGGAACACTTTTGACTAAATGAGCACTCCTAGCAATTGAGTTAATTACCAAAACATATGCACATTTCCTCACAGGTTAGCGCACAGCCACACACACAGACATCCATACAGGCAAGATGTGTTAATTAAGAGAATAATGGAAAGTGAAAATTAGGGATATGCTTCATCATATTCTACAAAATATATTCATCTGTCGGTGTGTGTTTAATACATAAACAGAATACTTTGTTAACGATTGCTGTCGATAATAAATATAATATAAATATAATATTAATAAAATGTAAACTAGACAGGGCTACAATTTCTGTGGAAATTGTGATGTGTGCTTGCAGTATCAACTGCCAAACTGAGGTCGAAACTATTGCTCTTGCTCCATGAACCAATCATAACATAATAGTGCAGTGGCTAGATAACTAACGGTAGACTGGCCACACATTTGGACCGTAACGTAACAAATGCAGAATTCTATACTCAGTTTGCAGCAAAAAAAAAAAAAGACTTGCATTGACTTTCACATCATCTAATAAATAATAAATATCGACTTAATGGTCAGCAGAGTCAGTCTCACCGCGGGGAATCTGGCAGACCCATTCCAGCTGGGCGTCACAATGGAAGGGCATGGCGTAGAAGGGCCTGGAAGGGAAGTCTTGGTGCCGGAAGACAAACAGATCCCTGAAGTAGCTTTTTATCGTCTGTGTGTGGGGAAGGGTAAGAGACAGAAAAGGATTACGAGCCATTCGTCCGTGAGTGCATTCCTTTCAACTGCATAGTTCCCTGTGCTCTTCCCTACTCGTGCTCTGTTTGGGAAAGTTTAGTGAGACGGAGGCTTAAGTGGATGGGGTTAAAGTGGCTCTATTGACATCACATTCCAGCTGATGTGAAAAGGAGGGAAACCGGACCCAGAGCACGAGGAAGAAGTTGTACCTCATGGCCTATTTAAGATTGTATCTACAATGATAATAGATACGTAACATTTGGATGTTACAATTCGGAAGTAAAATGAACAAGGCTCGGCAAGGAACTCACTGTCTATAGACATTAATAGTACAAACTTAACAGCAAGAGTCCCCTGCCAGTGCACTTCATATGTGTCCACAACACTCTTCATTGAACATTTAATTCTGGGGTAGTCCCCGTCCAGTCCACTTCATATTTCTATCCACTATAAAGAATTATATATAACACTATAACACTCTTTATTGAACATTTAATTCTGGGGTAGTCACCGTGTTAAGGAGGGGAGTGTTTCCTAACATATGCAAGGCACTGATATCCTCACGTGATGAGGGAGTCTTTTATCTTTGACATTACATCCTCCCACATGCAGCTGCGCATTTGGCCTGGGTCCACATAACAGGCCGAACTAGATCAGCCCAGTCTACCTTAAATGCCGCCCAAGTCCTGACAAATGAGATTACCTGTAGATCAACCCAGACCGCCTTAAATTCCTGGCAGATCAGTCCTACCTTGAAAGCTGTGCAGTCTCGGTTATACTCATCGTCCTCGTGGAAGTCCTGTTGTAGAATACCCATAGACACCTGGTGACAGAGAGGGGAACGAAGATATGTGATTTTGATAAATGACCTTGAAGACAAACACAGTGATGGGAGTGTGTGAATGTGTTGTTGGGTGTGTATTTGTGTGTGTGTGTGTGTGTGTGTGTGTGTGTGTGTGTGTGTGTGTGGGCGGATGTGTGTGGAAGTGTAAATGTGTGTGTGTGTGTGTGTGTGTGTGTAAATGTGTGTGTGGATGTGTAAACGGAGGGGGGGGGTTGTGTGTGTGTGTGTGTGTGTGTGTGTGTGTGTGTGTGTGTAAATGTGTGTGTGGATGTGTAAACGGGGGGGGGGGGGGGGGGGGTTGTGTGTGTCTTGTGTGGATGTGTAAATGTGTGTGTGTGCGTGTGTGTGTGTGGGCGGATGTGTGTGGATGTGTAAATGTGTGTGTGTGCGTGTGTGTGTCCTGTACTCACTGGCCTGTTGTCGCTCCACTTCCAGGAGCGGTCGGCTGGGTTCCTCCTGTTCAGCCCCACCCAGAAGAAACTGTCTTCTCTGGGATAAAAAACAACAAAACAGAGCAGAGCCAATTTCAGGTTCACATTACAAAGAGCTGTGATGCTCTGAGTTGTAAGGACTGATTGAGGTCAGACATTTATGGAGCAGATAGTGTTCTATATCTGCAGAGCATTGCGTATGTTTGTTCTATGTTTATGGGAGATATAAAGCTGTACTGGATGTTTGCTTAAGAAAACATACACCTGTTGACTTTAGCTTGGGAAACTAGCTATGCCAGTTTTGACATTAACATGTATACACTTGAAATACATAAATATATATGTCAGCACAGTTGAGATTATGAGTTATGAGACAACCAATCTTGCTATGTGAAAAAGTAACTAGCTTGAAAAGGCTTGATAAGGGGTTAAACTGCCACTAGCAGGAACAGACAGCATTCAAACACCTTCTATAGCGACTGATCGTCCTGTCAGAGCAGTGAGGAGGGAGGACGGACTGACTCACTCTCGCATGCCTTTCTGTCTAGGATCAGATTCTGGCTGGAGCTGTCGGACCAAAGCAATGTGATTTATGAGACAGAGCGGACATCCTTTCTTAACACATGGCCCTGTTTTGTGTGAAGTGTAAGTGTGTGCTAAAAGATTCCTCCCCCCTGCTCTGACAGGCTGATCAGTACCTACAAAAAGTGCTGCTGGTGGAGGTTAACTAACCCCTGATCGAGTCTAATCCGGTTACTTCCTTTTTCAAACAGCCCTGTTTGTGTTTATCATGGCCCTGTTTGTGTTTATCACGGCCTTGTTTGTGTTGTTGTTTACCTGATGGCGTCCCTGGTGACGTAATGGAGGGCCCTCATCTCGTCGGCGTTGGTGAAGCTGGCCAGGTCGGCCCCCAGAGACTGGCAGAACCTACCGGCCTCCTCCCAGGACCTCTTCCTGCTCACACGCTCCTTGTTGAACACCTGGAACACACACACACACACACACACACACACACACACACATTTTTATGCTAACATGCAGACAACTCATTCACCTAACCATGCTCTTTGAAAAGGAATCATCATCTTCGTTTCTGATGCTTTCAAAGAAAAAATATTGGTGAATAATAGTGGTGGTGGAGGTGGTGGTGAAGATTGTGGTGGTGGTGAATGTGGTGGTTGTGATTGTGATGGTGGTGAATGTGGTGGTGGTTGTGATTGTGATGGTGGTGAATGTGGTGGTTGTGATTGTGATGGTGGTGAATGTGGTGGTTGTGATTGTGATGGTGGTGGAGGTGGTGGTTGTGATTGTGATGGTGGTGGAGGTGTTTGTGATAGTGGTGGTGGTAGTGACAGCAAAGTACCCACCTTGTAGCAGTAGCGGATGCCCGGTGGCGAGGCCCAGCCCTGGGGGCAGGGTAAGTCGGGGTCTGGCTCGGGGTCTGGGGGCGGAGGCTTCATCAGGTCTCTCTTACAGACGGTGCCGGCTTTAAACAGGGTGCAGTTCCTCACCTCCCACTGGCCCATGGGCTTAGCGGTGGACATGACTACGCAGCTACCGGCCTGGGCTGGTGCGCACACACACACACACACACGCACACGCACACGCACACGCACACGCACACGCACACGCACACACGCACACGCACACACAAACATATCATGAAAAATATCAATGCACACAACGTTTCTCAGGCATCCGCATGGCAAATCCTGTTACAAGTGAAGGGCAGTACATCTAAGCGGAACAAACCTGTGTATGTTTATTCATTGTATATCAATAAAAGATCCCTCCACACTGTAAATCAATAAATAACCCAAAGCAAACGTTATACACTTTGTGTGGGAGTGTGTGTGTGTGTGTGTGTGTGTGTGTGTGTGTGAGTGTGTGAGTGTGAACTACCTTGTGGCTCAAACCAGCCCCAGTTGGTGTAGGTGACCCGGTCCTTGGTGCTGTTGTCCTGGCTCAGCCACTGGTACTCCCCGGTGCTCTTAGTGTCCTGCAGACCCGTCCAGAAGTACTGGGTGGTCGGGCCGATCTGCTCCACCAGCAGGCCGTTTATAAAGGCCTGCTCAAACCTGGACGCAAACGATAAAAGAAAGAAACACTACTCAGAAAAAGGATTTCCATTGGTAAAATGTAACAGTTTTTAACAATGAGCCTCTGGTGCTTTTTGTAGATTTATTGAAAAAAAGGAAGGGATGGTTTGAAACCATGCTGAAACGGACAATACTTTGTTATTATACTTATTCTATCACCAGATAAACATTGTATACCTCAGTCTTAAACATGACATACCTTGCAGCACTGAAATAGGAGTGCAAAGCTATTAAGGAAGAAAGAAAGAAAGAAAGAAAGAAAGAAAGAAAGAAAGAAAGAAAGGATCACCGTCAGTATTTACTTGTTTCTGATAGTGATGTCACAGTGGTCTTTGAAGGGCACTTCTTTAGGGTTAACCTTATAGCAGGAGTTACCATGTCTCCGCCATCCCTAAATGAAGGAGCAAAGGAAATTTTATCAATTGTTGTTATTTAACTGTTATTAAAGCACTACGGAACATTCTTTACAAAAACATTTGTATGCACATTTTTAAAGTATTATTATCATGGAAGAAAGACAAATTGGTTTAATTCACTATCAGGTGCAGGAGGGGCGAAGTAAGAGCAGGTTGGATAAGTGGGTGTGGTCTTGTGAAAAATGAGACAGAAACGTGTTGAGTCAGTGAAACCGGAGGTGGGAGTGGACCGTCGCGAGCAGCGTGCTGAGAGGCGTGTTGTCAATGTGCAGTCTGTGTTCCGCGTTTAAACTTCAAAATTCACCGACAATCACAGGAAATGGAGGACACATCCGAGCTGATGGACTGATAGTAAAGACCCAGTGGGGGACGGATGAGACAGAGAGAGAGAGGGAGACAATGTGTGCTTTTGGGGACAATACCCACCCCCTGTGGAGGACATCCGGCCTCCACTGCAGTCTCATTCACCGCTCCTGTCTTCTGGCACATGAAAGGCAGCAGCATGCCACAGTCCCCCGTCCTCCAGCCATGAGACTGTGTGTGTGTGTGTGTGTATAAAATAAAAACACAGGTTTTGAATCTGATTATGCTACCATGATTAAACGATTTGAATTATTAATGCAGCATTATATAATATAATGTATATGGACTGAAAGAAGTTTGCAATCAAAACAGCAAAAAAAACAAAAGTTTCCCCATAACATTATGTTGTGAAAGACATCTCACACACACACACACACACACACACACACACACACACACACACACACACACACACACACACACACACACACACACACACACACACACATACCTACTTAACCCTCCTTTGGGGACATATGACTGGACACCCCTATTGCGGGGACACCCCTTTGTAGATGGTTTAGAGAAATACTAACAACTGCAATGTATTACTAGACAAGCATATATGTTGAAAATCACTTCAAATTTGAGATAAAAGCATTTTTAAACAACCTGACTTTGTACCAGCAGTTTGGGGACTTGTATTTTATAAGCCACTTTTGGGGTCATTGCTAATGCTAAAGCTAATACACACACACACTCTCAAATAAACTACATTTTGGGACTTTGTGAATTCCATTAGGGGACATCTGCATTACATTAATTAACACAAGAACAGCTTTTCTGTTAAACTTTACCAGTGATTGCTCTTAAAAGGAACACCACCAAAACAAATATGATGATCCACCACTAGTGTTTTAAAAGTTCAACTATTATTCAATGGAAAATGGAACTCCACTCATAGATGGATGAATGACTGACATCTGAACATCTGTTTATAAAAGGCAAAACAAATACTGATATGTAAAGAAAGACAATGTTGTCATAAAAGTTTGTTAATGATGATGGACATTTCAAGCCTGAAAGTGCTTTATGTCATATCAGAATCAATGGGAATTATTTGCAAGCATGATCATGATGTTCAGGAGTGTGACTTTAAGGTATTATACTGTATTTTGCTGTTTATGCGATGCCACTGTTCCCCATTGGCCTGCTGCCAGCACCACATTGACCTTTTTATGTCAGTTTAGAATAAAATTAACTACTGAGCCAATCTGGGGTTAGGGTTTCAATTGTTTTGTCAACAGAGGCATGGTGTTTAAATAGCTACCTACTCTTATATTGTCATGTTTTTCCCTGGCCAAGGATAGCCCTGCTTAGCCCAGTATTGGGAATGTCACAATTAAACACCTGTTGGGTTTGAACATCACATAACTTAAAAAAAAAAAAAACATTCCACTTCCTTTTTATAAAGTTTCGCATTTAATGGCTGATGATTAGAAGGCACTTCTTAAAACAAGCATAACAGTAAATACTAACAACATTGGCAAATGTAGGAAGAAATTGCATACACATGTGCCAGAGAACATCAATATTTGGGATATATAAAGGGTATTGGAGTGCAGTGATGTTTTTATAGTGTAATTGTGGCTTGACATTTTTCGTTTTTCATACAAACTGCAGTCTATTCAATTCATAAAGGGTTCGAAAGGACATTAGGCCACTAGTTTAGCAAATCTATAATCAAAATGTTAGGCTCTATAAATTATTATACGATATATAATTATTTTGTAAATAGACAAATTCCCTACCACATCACAAACTAGGCTTTTAACATAGGCTCGTTCCGTGTTGTTTCTCGTGGGGAAATTGTCGCAAAGTAGACGTAGCACTTGTTTGAGTGCGATACCCATACTTGAGCTGCTTCTTGACAGCAAACACAATCTTCCTACTACGTCACCTTCACAACGATTTTCCCTGCAGAATCAACCTGCTCCTTCCCTATTGAAAAGCTCATAGGCTTACCAGCAATCATGAGCACTAGACAAAATAATTCAGCCTTATTTTCTAATGTCTTAGCGTGTCATATCAAATATCATATAAATAAAAAACCAAATTTTATCATTACAACATCACTGTTGCCAGTCATGGCATTGTTGGAGCAAAACCATTGCTGTTCAGTTTACACAGCAATGTTTAAAATAATCTAATTTAAGATATAATTTGGGAAAAGGTTGTCATGAGTAGTATTATGGCATAGTAAAAATAGAACTGTTAAACAAACCAACCAGCCCGGATTACATAAAAAATACACTTCTCACTGATAAGAATTTATATATTCTGACAAATTTGCAATTGGATTACCTTCATGAAACAAGAATAGAACAACTTTTAAATAACCAGTCAAATACTGACATACACTGCTCAAAACAATTAAAGGAACACTTTTAAATCAGAGTATTGCATCAAGTCAATTAAACTTCTGGGATATTGAGCTGGTCAGTTAAGTAGCAGAGGGGGTTGTTAATCAGTTTCAGCTGCTTTGGTGTTAATGAAATTAACAACAGGTGCATTAGAGGGGCAACAATGAGACGACCCCCAAAACAGGAATGGTTTTCCAGGTGGAGGCCACTGAAATTTTTTCACTCATTTTTTCTGACTGTTTTTCACTAGTTTTGCATTTGGCTAGGGTCAGTGTCACTACTGGTGGCATGAGGCGATACCTGGACCATACAGAGGTTGTACAGGCAGTCCAACTCCTGCAGGATGGCACATCAATACGTGCCATTGCCAGAAGGTTTGCTGTGTCTCCCAGCACAGTCTCAAAAGCATGGAGGAGATTCCAGGAGACAGGCAGTTACTCTAGGAGAGCTGGACAGGGCCGTAGAAGGTTCTTAACCCATCAACACCACCGGTATTTGCTCCTTTGTGCAAGGAAGAACAGGATGAGCACTGCCAGAGCCCTACAAAATGACCTCCAGCAGGCCACTGGTGTGAATGTCTCCGACCAAACAATCAGAAACAGACTTCATGAGGGTGGCCTGAGGGCCTGAGGGCCTGACGTCCTCTAGTGGGCCCTGTGCTCACTGCCCAGCACCGTGGAGCTCGATTGGCATTTGCCACAGAATACCAGAATTGGACGGTGAGAGCAAGTTCACCCTGAGCACATGTGACAGACGTGAAAGGGTCTGGAGAAACCGTGAAGAACGTTATGCTGCCTGTAATGTCGTTCAGCATGACCGGTTTGGTGGTGGGTCAGTGATGGTCTGAGGAGGCATATCCATGGAGGGACGCACAGACCTCTACAGGCTAGACAACGGCACCCTGACTGCCATTAGGTATTGTGATGAAATCCTTGGACCCATTGTCAGACCCTACGCTGGTGCAGTGGGTCCTGGGTCCCTCCTGGTGCACGACAATGCTCGGCCTCATGTGGCGAGAGTATGCAGGCAGTTCCTGGAGGATGATGGAATTGATACCATTGACTGGCCCCCACGCTCGCCTGACCTAAATCCAATAGAACACCTCTGGGACATTATGTTTCGGTGCATCCGACGCCGCCAGGTTGCACCTCAGACTGTCCAAGAGCTCAGTGATGCCCTGGTCCAGATCTGGGAGGAGATACCCTAGGAGACCATCCGTTGTCTCATTAGGAGCATGCCCCGATGTTGTCAGGCATGCATACAAGCACGTGGGGGCAATACACAGTACTGAGTACCATGTTGAGTTGCTGCAATGGAATTTCAGCTAAATTGACTAGTCGTTGATAATTTTCATTTCCATCAAACAATGTGGCATCCTTTCGTTCCTAACACATTACCCAGTCCATATCAGTATAGATATCCAGCATGATTTTTTTCCCCCATTGAGATCTGATGTGTTTTCAAAGTGTTCCTTTAATTCTTTTGAGCAGTGTAGTTACATATTTGTGTCATGTCTTAAATAAATAAAACCAGGGGACAGAACAGATGACAAAATTATGGTGTGGTAAAACTGAAACACCAATCCATTTAGGAAGTCGACTTTCTTTAGTGTGGTGATTCTGTTCCTTACAAAATTCTTTACGCCAGTCCACGTTCTATCTCTAAGGTGAAATGGTTCTGCTTGGAGACAACGAAGACAGTAGCTTTTTTGGGGCACCCGTGCCTGGATAAATCTGATCATGTGTTGCTCAACTGCCTTGACCTCAGCATCTTCCCACTTACGCTTGGGCTTGTTAGCAGAGCCTGTGAAGACATTAAATAATACACCTCTTTAGACAAGGGATATATTGACAATTGGATCAAGAAATTGTGCTGACAAGCATACTTCAGACATTCTTTACTTGGAAGCCCAGTTTGAACATGGGATGATTTTGTTTTTATGGGGGGCTTCGATCATCATCATCTCATTCTCTTCATCACTCAGAGGCACATGATGAAGCTAGACAAAACAGAGTGCTTACTCTGATTTCCATTGTAGACTTTGTTAACTCATTCAAAATTTGTCATATGAATGCTCTATTAGTTCTCGTTCAATTGAGACATTTGAGTGTAGCATCTCGGAAATACAAGCGTTTTCTAGACAAAATAATGATATGGTCTTAGTGTGTCATACAATCAAACAAAAAAACTACACTGTCTACCTTTAAAGGGGAAATTAAATGCTCAAATAAGGTCAAGATGCTGTTTTGTATACATATATAACATTTTGTGCTCTTAAAATGTTTAAAAAAAAGTTAGAGGATTACAATATTAATATAATATACAAATAGCTCGTATGCCTCCGAAAGATAGGACGCTGCCATTTTGAAATGACGTTTGAGCCCTACGTCATTTGCATGGTTGCAGTTCATACTGGTAATGTATGTACGTAGCATTTTAACCCACACGCAGAGCAAAAACTGGCCATTTGTCTTCAAACGTATGTAACATGAAACACAAACTAGACAGGACATTAGAGCATATTCTTGTAAATCCTTCTGCATACTCATATGATCCAAGACGACAACCTGGAACCATAACTAACCCTAGCGAAAGTTGCAACAATGTGGAGGATAACGATAAAGGTGCGGTACCGGGCAGGAACTACTGGATAACTGCTAGTGGTGTTGCTGTGGAAACTGCAGGTGTATGCCGACTGTTATCGAGTCCAAATGCTGCCATGAAGCACATTTAGACGTTACATTTTAAAACGTATTATAGCCTAAATAGTCAATTCCAAATGCTTCTCACAAGTTACAACATTTATGAAAACATTTAATTTGTACCAAGCAACTATAAGCTAAATTGTGGAAAAATATAATATAAGTTTTACTAGTTTATGAAAACTAAGTTTAGTCCCCTGTTTTACGCAATAAATGCCAAATGGTTTGACCAACTATAAAGCCAAGCCAATCAGGTTACTTTATGACAGGGTTGCTCAGTTTACAACTTGTCACTTGAAGTTGTTGCTAACTTAATAGCTTTAAGTAGCCTAACCCTATGAGACAAAAACTTAAATGTTAGTAAGAAAACAATATATTAATTCAAATTGATGACTACATAAAAATGAAACTGTCTGAAGTCATCATCCAAGTGTAACGTTCTATCATTGCCCAATGTTGAATAGTAACAGCTGTTTCGCATGATGACCCGTTTGGGGCGTTATTAAGCAGATTGATATTATGAGTCAGTTAATATACAATGCTGATGTAAGATTTTCAAATACATTTTATAAATTATCTATTTAGAAATAGTTGTGTTCAGCCATAAACCATTCATAACATTGAGATCGAACTTATACTGAACATTACTGATATTACTGCTGAATATCATTGGACAGCAGTTAGTTAGCACGGCAGCCAGCAACATAACTTGTGCGAACTTGAGCTAGGACACCAACACTTGCCTTGCCTGTTTTGATTAGACTAGTTTGCTGACTAGACAGGGAAATGTTTTTGCGCACAAACGGTCCAATATGTGCCTCTAACAAGATTGCTGCACTGTCACAATATGGTGATGGCACCTCTGATATCAGCATATTTTTCCCCGTTTATCCGGGCGGTCTTAACCATGTGAAATGACAAAAACGCTGGGCAACAATTACTTTGAGTTTGACTAACGAGAGGCGCAAGGAAATGGGAACAATGCCAAACTAGAGCAACAAACTTAGGAACAGGACCTGTGGTTAAGAAGACAATGAATGATAGATAAAAGAACTGTAGATGAAAACGTCCATCTTAAATAAAAACGTAGGCCTATAATCTCCAAGTTTAACGTTCTATCATTGCCCAATGTTGAATAGTAACGGCTGTTTTGCATGATGACCCGTTTGGGGCGTTATTAAGCAGATTGATATTATGAGTCAGTTAATATACAACGCTGATGTAAGATTTTAAATACATTTTATAAATTAAGTGGATATTAAGTGATGTTGAGTCGATAGGTTTCTGTTTTGGTCTGAGGGTTTCTCTCTGGCCCGATTGGTTTGGTTGCTATTTAAAAACACATGAAAACATATTGGGTGAACAAAATGGTATATTGAAGAAAAAAAAAATAAAGAAAAAAAATCTTCGAGTCTACAATTAAGCTTACAAATAGATCAAAAGTCGACCTGCTGGTTTATAGATTTTCTTAATGTCTTGCTAAGAAAACAGCGTATTATAGCTATAGGCCTTATTAGTATTAACTTTGTCTGGTTTAGAGAGGCATGAAAGTTCCTGCTGCACGGAGATAAGTGCTTGTTGCACAGACTGTCAGATACTTTCTCACAACTTTAGAAGAAGTACTAAATAGACTACTAGAAATAATTTATAATAATACAATTACACAACTTTGCTACATCGAGGGCCTAATGTTAGATGCGTCGTACTCGTTAGATTTAACTTGACAGAAACGCCGTCCAATAGCGTTGTCAAAACCACTCAAACACTTGAGGGGCATGCAAAACTGGAGAGCTAGATGCAGCCTTTGTTCTGGCAAATAATAACCAAATTCTGTCAGACTGACAATTTTTGTTTACAAAATGTATAAAAATTTATTTAATATAAAAAAAATAACGTGAACTTGGGCCTGTAGTTATGCTAGTATATGAGCCCAACCCCGCTGCGCGCGCGCGCGCATGCGGTTATGTGGTAATGCGGTAACCGCCTCAGCCCTAAGCTCGACAACTAAAAAATGTATGGTACTGCCTCTGGTTTAAGCTTTGCTGTCTTGGTCTGTACTAATCTCCCTAAATATCTACATTGATGCTCGAAGATATAGTTTGAGTTTTGGAAATAATCACTACAAGTCTACATACAGTACTCAAAATCCAATGGCAACGGGAGGACTGGCAGGCTTTGCTGTGGCAATGTATGCTAGTGAACACCTTGGGTATTATTAATTATTACACCCTG
>JAPMUY010006876.1:0-50801 GCA_026901105.3 Galaxias olidus | reverse complement strand
GTTCTCTGCTGGAAAACGGTGGAGTGCTCTTTCCGGGTTGGGAGTGAGTTGCTGCCCCAAGTGAGGGAGTTCAAGTATCTCGGGATCTTGTTCACGAGTGAGGGAAAAATGGAGCGTGAGATTGACAGGCGGATTGGTGCAGCATCAGCAGTAATGCAGGCGTTGTACCGGACCGTCGTGGTGAAGAAGGAGCTGAGCCGAAAGGCTAATCTCGTGATTTACCAGTCGGTCTACGTTCCAACCCTCACCTATGGTCATGAGCTTTAGGTAGTGACCGAAAGAATAAGGTCGCGAGTACAAGCGGCTGAAATGTGTTTCCTCCGTAGGGTGGCTGGGCTCAGCCTTAGGGATAGGGTAAAGAGCTCGGTCATCCGGAGGGAGCTCGGAGTAGAGTCGAAAGGAGCCAGATGAGGTGGTACAGGCATCTGATTAGGATGCCTCCTGGGCGCCTCCCGTTGGAGGTTTTCCGGGCACGCCCTACTGGTAGGAGACCCCAGGGTAGACCCAGAACACGCTGGCGAGATTATATATCTCGTCTGGCCTGGGAACGCCTCGGAAAGCATTGCTGGGGATAGGGACGGCTGGAATACCCTGCTGAGCCTGCTGCCACCGCGACCCGGCCTCGGATAAGCGGCGGAAAATGGATGGATAGATGGATGGATCTTTAGAATGAATGCTCTCTTTATGTTGTGTGAATGTACATTTCTGTCTTTGGCTAATTCAATATTTAGATTGACATCAAATCAAGATTCATGGTGTCAACCAACTCATGAATATACTTTGAGAAAAACTCACAAAAGTGCTTGTAACAAATTAGAGCAAATTTTTTAGTTGGTTCAAAGTGTCATTTTTTTCAGTGTAGGTCAGTGTTTTCAGTAATATGATTAAACGATTAACTGCATGAAAAGGTCATTTTTGGCTAAGCTGTGTTTGTTAGATTTTCTGTTGGTGGTATCCTGGTGGCTCAGCGGGCTAAAGAAGCACACCTCAAAGGCTAGTCCTTCATGCAGCGGCCTGTGTACAAATCCAGCTCGGACCCTTCTGCTGCTTGTCTTTCTCTCTCTCTCTCACAGCTGTCCTTTCAAGTAAAAAAACAATAAACTGCCTTTCCTCCTCCAGGCCATTATCTAAGATGGCTGCTGTCTTGTAGGTTTTCTGAGTGTGTGGTATTGTAGACCTGCATGAATAACCAAGGAGGAAAAGGATTTGTCCGGCAATGTGTGGATTTGTGTAAAGGCATCAGGCCTCAGAAATGCATCTACATTGAGTATTCAGAAAGTGTGTGAGAGAAAAGATGCACTGGAGAGGGTAGGTTCCTACGTCACCATGTCCCCCATGGACGACAGATGTGTGTGTGAGTTGAAGGGGGTGGCAGCGTGCATGTCTATGTACGTTAAAGCACCTCTGTGTCTACCAAGCCTCCTCCCCCAGTCCCTAACCCTGCTAGGGGGGTGCGATGAGTGGAGTGGAGAGGGGTGTTCCACTGGGGAACAGTGCAGTCCCCCATCCCGCTCTTCCACCCTTCCTGCCAGGCTCCCGTGGGCCCCCAACCAGCCTTTGTGTGTGCCAGTGGCTGACAATCTCCATGTATATTTAATGCTAACCTGCTGTCAGTGCTAACAAATAGACCTTCACGCGGAGGAGAGACAGAGGGAGGGGGAAGGGGGTGGGTAGGGCAGGGGAGAGAGAGAGAGAGAGGGAGGGGAAGGGGGTGGGTAGGGCAGGGGAGAGAGATAGGGGGGAGCTGAACAAAAACCTAAGATATCAAACAATGTGGTTGCTCTGCTCTCCTCCAGCCAAGACGAGGTCACCAGAGGGACAGGGGCTGGAGACGCATTGCTGCAGTTGCACACACATTTATCCCCACACACACAGTCAACACCTACACCACACACATACACAGTGCTGCACACGTACCCAGCAGCAACGCAAGACACCCTGAGCAAACACATTATGGATGGATGGGTTTGCTCACAGCCATTGCATACAATCTAGTAGTTATAGAGACAAAACAGTAATAATAAATAACTATTAGACTGACAGGTTACTAGATAAATCGCAGATTAATCTCAGCATTCCTTTGGATCGTTTAGTCCATAAACTGTATTATAGTGCAAATATGTCTGCGCTGCACAGAAAACAAATGCTTTTATAATATCTGTAGACTTGCATCTAAAGCTTCTTCTTGCATTATGTAGGATTTTAACCCTAACCCAAACCTTATAACCCATTCGTAGGATTTTAACCCTAACCCAAACCTTATAACCCATATGTAGGATTTTAACCCTAACCCTAAAGCCGCTTTTACATGATAAGAAATTTGTGCTTCATTCGCCACGAGGTAGGGCACAGAGCAAAGTGCAGACACAAGGGGCCTCATTTATAAACGTACGCATAGAGCCGGCCGTGACTTCCCTGGGGCCCTGGACTAAATGTAGCTACGTGGCCCTCTAACTTAGTATTAGCTTAAGACGGCTGTACTTGATCAGTGTGAGGACTGGCTAAAGCTGGATCAACTGAGTCCCTGTACTGGCGGATGATCCAGCATCTTCTTTACTCACAAAGTTTAAGAAGATCGGTGAAGTATCCCTTTAACAATATATGTTGTTGTTTAGGCTAAATAAAGTAGTATATTGAACAAGTTTGGGTCGTAGGATCAATGTAAGTGAAATTCACATATATTTCCGACCACCGGCATTTAAATGGTTAATTCATTATACACCACAATGCCCATAGATCATTGCGCGAATCAAACGTAGAACCAGCAAACGCTCTTACCTTGGCTGAAAACGGCGGTAGTTAAAAAATTTCAGGAAGGACCCTAGATGACGCAATAGTCATTTTCTCAACTCGTTTCACATTCTGCTGTTTGATTGCAAAATGCAAAATGACGAAACAATGTTTAAAATACATTGGTACATAATTGAAACATAACAAAAGATTGAAAATGGGTGAACTATAGCTTTAAGCGTTGCACAATTGTCAATTATAGATAACAATACTATCATTTATTTTAAATGTATTCATTTAAGCGTTTTAAAAACAGTTTGTTTTAATCATAGCAGCACTTTTTTAGAAAAATTTGGAATTTTATCTTGAACTATATAAACCTTTGAGGTCAGCTCAGCTGAAGAAGTTTTAAGTATTTACAACTCGGAATGTTTGTCGTGATGGGCTCCCCCTGCAGTATTGGGGTGTAAGCTACTGCAATCTCAAATCAGAAGCGAACAAGGAACAAGCGAAGGAGAACAAAGCGAACAGGAAAAGTTTGCTTTCGCTTGTAGTATACTGAAGCCTTTAACTTTACTGTTATTTGCTGACATCAAACTTGGCGAGGAGTCAGGAGAGAACACACGTTTACCTGATTGCTGTTCTCACAATCACACTAATGTTTTATTGTTTTTGTTTAATTACATACGGAGATGTCAGTCTCTGCAAATGAACCATTCAGATATGTTGCAGTCTAAACGGAAAACATATTTGATAGGATCTGTACTAATCACACAATACTTTCATAGGATCTGTACTAATCACACAAATATATTTCATAGGATCTGTACTAATCACACAAGCATACTGTATTTCATAGGATCTGTATTAATCACACAAACATTTTTCATAGGATCTGTATTAATCACACAAACATACAGTATTTCATAGGATCTGTATTAATCACACAATACTTTCATAGCATCTGTACTAATCACACAAACAGATTTCATAGGACCTGTACTAATCACACAAACATATTTCATAGGATCTGTACTAATCACACAATATTTTCATAGGATCTGTACTAATCACATAACACTTGCATGTCATGAAATGTATTGTCATAAGAAGGTGAAGTGTAGGACAATCTACATTAAAACTGATGCCATTTTTTATGCGTTACTCTGGCTTATTTGCTGTTCTCTTGGATCTGTGTGCTGTAGTGGGCCCAGGTTTACAGAAACAAAGCCGTGCCTGTCCCACTTGAAGTCCTGACCACCCTCAGATTTTGTTAAGTGCTGTAATAGGATTGACACACCTTCACATTAAGTTTCCTTACACGGTGGGTGAACAGGAAAACAAAAAAGTGCAATTTGCAGCAATATCCGGTTCCCCAAATGTTATCGGTGCTATTGAGTGCACTCATGTTGCTAAAGGGCACCGAGTGAGAATGAATGTGCTTTCATCAATCAAAGCATTATCATTCCATTGATGTTCAAATCTTATGTGACGCTAACATGGTTCTAACTAATGTGGTGACTTGGTGGCCTGGGTCAACCCATGACTCCTTCATATGGAGAAACAGCAGTGTCAATGACTCCTTCATATGGAGAAACAGCAGTGTGAATGACTCCTTCATATGGAGAAACAGCAGTGTGAATGACTCCTTCATATGGAGAAACATGTCCATGACTCTTTCATATGGAGAAACAGCAGTGTTAATGACTCCTTCATATGGAGAAACATGTCCATGACTCCTTCATATGGAGAAACAGCAGTGTCCATGACTCCTTCATATGGAGAAACAGCAGTGTTAATAAGTCCTTCATATGGAGAAACAGCAGTGTCCATGACTCCTTCATATGGAGAAACAGCAGTGTTGGCCGCAGACTTAAGGTTGGAGCTGTGCGCGATGGCTGGCTTCTAGGTTTGCATGAGTAATGGCATGTTAAATGCTGTAATTTCTCTCTACCGAAGTGCCTAACCCATTCACTAACCTTGAAGACGCCAGTGGCTATCCCCTCCAGCGATGGCTGCTCACCCCTTTGGCCAACCCACATAGTGCAGAACAACGGATTTACAATGTGCACCATTCCCAGGCACGCACTGTTGTGGAGTGCACTATCAGGGCAAAAGGCACTGTCTGGATTCCTCAGGCGGAAAACTACTGTACAAGCCTGAAAATTGTGATGGTGTGTGCTGTGCTACATAGTGTTGCACAGGAATGTGCCTAGACGCTGTTTGTTTGGTTGGCCCCAACCCTGAACCCTATCCCCAAGAGTTCAAACTATGCGCAGCTGCAACAGCGTGTGAATGTGATGCATCGTTTGTAAGAACACAAGGTATGACATACAATTAATATTTATTTAGTACTTTTTTCGGTCAAGCTTATTTCAGACAAAACATTTTTTATGTCTTAATTTTCTGGCAACCTCCATGATAGCGTCAACAGTTTCCTTGGTTGGTTCTGTAAGGACACTGCCGCTTGAGGATTGAAACACAGTATGATGCAGGCCGCACTGAGCTCAGGTGCAGCACTACCGACCCCACTGGAACACGCAGCGACTACACAAATAGAGGGCCACAAATGTTTGTGTAAACCCCTTGAATGTATTTGGCATACTCTCCTTGCAAAGGAGGGAATACTACATACCTGCATTAACTCAGGAGGGATTCCCCTATAATGCCAGCAATCCGCGCCTGAAGTTGGTTGAGCTCCAGTGTCCCCTTTCCCCCACCTGTGACGCTTTGTCTTTGTGCGGCTATGCAGCTTTTGGGATCCACTTCTATGTCGGACCACTTCGTTTTTATTTCGGAGAGGGTCCGACCTGCTGAAGCAGCAGCATTCACAGCGGCTGCAACATGCTGTCACTCTAAAAAAATTAGGCATTTGGGATGCTCACACTTTTTCCTTTCTTCAACCTCCCCAACAAGGACTTCTATTTCACACAAGATGGAATTACATCTATTTTTGCTTTTCTTTTTGCGTTTGGCGTCATTGTCATGCAGTCGGTATTGATGGATATGAATTAGAGGCATTTATCTGACTATTTATAGTCAACTAAGGTTGTGAAAAGGGTGGGACCAGATGTACTCTCACAAACTTAGAGTTGATTGTGATTTATGAAGGGAAATCAGTATACGACTTGCGTGCGCATTGTTTTATACATATACATTTTTTGGTGCGCACACCATTTTACCTTTTGCATGTACGTACACTTTTGGTATGGATCCTACACACTGTTTGATAAATGAGACCCCAGATGATTTGAACATAATTCAGACTGGGAAGGATAAAATCAAATCGGTCATTCAAGCATGATTGTTTCCAGAAAAATAAATGGCTAACTGCTAGCTGCATACTGAGTCAATTCTATTTTATCAAGTTGATTTTGTAACGCTGGGGATAAGTTCCTGTTTTGTGTTATTGCTTTGCAAGGGTTCGTTTAGGGAGGTGTCTACTGTGTGTTTGTGTGTGTGCGCACACATGCGTAAGCATGTGCCCACTGCCCCGCCAAGTTGTGTTAAAGCCGCCACTTAATAGCATCAAATCCTGTTAAAGTTGATCAATATATCCTGCCAATCAGGACTGCATTCTGTGGATTACAGATTTTAACCATCACTCCTCAGTGAAATAAGGCGATGCCTTGGCAGAGCTAGATCAGGCAACTCAGACGCAGCATTTATCCAAGTCACATCAATCAATCAGTCGCGTACGCTGAATAGTTTGACATGGCCTACTAATCCGCAGTCACTCACCACACTTGCTCCTACAACTGCTCGCTTGCTGCTGCACCACACTATGCTCCTGCTCTTGCTGCTTTTTCTGAGTTTTGTCCATATGCAACCTTTTGAAGTGAATCCTACGGGCGGTTTTATAAATGAGGTCCCAGATGCAAAGCCCAAGGCAAGTCTACGTCACCAACATGAGATTCACTGCTGCTAAACTAACGTTTGCATATGAAGCATTGACCCTGTCACTGTATTTTCCTGGCATAGCAAGGCACATACGGCTATTTTTACTAAACCTTAATTTAACCAGGAGAAACATTGAGATAAAAAATAAATAAATAAATAATTAAACTGGGCAAGGGGCAGCAAGCTAGTTTCAGAATCTTTCTGGCTACGTCACACACAGCTGCTCTCTCATTGGTTGCACTTTGAAAGGTCAGCGGCAACCGAGGTCAAAGTTAAAATCATTTGGGACAATTTCGAGCGGTGCATAACGTCGAGGGTAGCGCAGAGCAGAGCTGGGCTCCAACGTTCCAGCTCCATATGAAACAATGGTACAACCAGCGCAGTGCAGTTTTAACGCTGATCATGTGTACCTTCAAGCACCTTAACCCATATGTAGGATTTTAACCCTAACCCCAACCCATATGTAGGATTTTAACCCTAACCCATATGTAGGATTTTAACCCTAACCCACATACGATTGGAAAAATATGCGTCATTTATGATGGACAAATAAAACATTTAATTTATAGGCGTCTTTCTAGAACATACAGTTAAAACAGTACAATATACAATGTAAAACAGAACAGACACAAGGAATTTAAGCACATCAAGGAACATCACAAAAGGGCAGGGCTAAAGGGGTATACAACGATATACACAAAGTGTCAGGCATCATAACCGGTATGCTGGTTTAACTAGTCTTTTGGTGTTTTTTGAATGTTATAGTGTCAGACTGTCTGATGTGGGGTGAAAGAGAGTTCCAGAGTCTGGGAGCAGAACAGCTCAATGCCCTGGCACCCATGGTCTTGAGCCGATGATGGTACGTTTACCAAAAAGATCCGTTCTGATTATTATAACTTTTTTTATAGCGTCGCTCAAAGATTCTCTGCCTTGCCCCTTTTCCTTGAACTGCTTCACTGACTGAAATACCAACAACCAATAATATCCAACGCATTTTGTTAGCCCAATCACCGTGATGGGCGGTATCCAGACAGCAGACATGGAACAAACTCAAACTGTGCTCAATTTTTTTTTCCTTATGCATTTTTCAATTACCGCTTATCGGCACACGGCAATATAGTGTTTGAGCAACACTTTCAACTAAATATGTTTACTTAAACACATAATTAATTGGTTAACCGCTTGAAAAAAGTGATTCATGCCATATCTTCACAAAAAAAAACATGCATTTATTCTTCATTTGTAAACCATTTCAGTTTATTTTCTTACGAAATGCGAATATTCTGTTACTCATTCAAGGTCTGTTGGTGAAAAGAAAATCGTTCATTCACTCAACTCACCATGGGAACGCCCTGTCTTAAGACCTGAATAATCTAAAACAACGGCAGTTAACTGGCCACGAGCGCTCTTGCGTGACCCTACTCCAAGGGTATAAAGGGAATGGGTGCGCTCCCGCCGTCAAATCACCCAATTCCTTTGGATCTACCACATGCTTTTCTCAGCAGTTATACTTACTTATTGTATTGCTTATTGTTACTCTACTATTCTTAGTCTTCCCTTGATTCAGGCTCACCTTCAGTTGGCTTTGTCCCTGTTAGAACATCAAAGAAAAGACGCGCCTTTGCCTGTTGCAAGCACACCGCCTGCACTTGCGGAATCCGGGGTATTTTCAGGCAGTCCTAACCATCACGCTGGCTAGCTTGTCCCTTAGCTCCCCCAAAGTTTTCAACAAAATGAAACATGAGGTACACAGCCTCACTGGTTAATAAGAAATGTTGAATTCTTGCCAACGCCACTGAGATAACGTAAACACGTGCTTGCTATTGCCCGCTAAGGACTAACTAGAAGGTAGCTAACTAATTATCTAGTAGCAGCTACCATGCTGCTAACCAGTTAAGAAAAAGAAAACTGAGAACAGCCCTCTGCCCGGTTAATAGTCAACCGTGTAACAAAAGAGCTTAGTCGGGAAGTCCAACATTTTACCTCCACTTCCTTACGTTAGCCAAGTCGGTGAAATAACTACTCTGTACTACTCTTTAGCTAAGCTGCAGCTACCTAGCTTAAGCGAGGGGCAGTTTTCTTTCTTACAACACAAAGCGCCGGAGCATCATCCATGCGAAATCTGTATTGATATAAATGGAAAGTATTTGAGAGGCGGTGTACAGTGTCACAACCCAATCAATTGTGGGATAGGTGTGATTCTCTGCTTCCTACAGGGCTTGTTCGAAAAGGGTCATTCACCATCTATGCTTATGGTATATGTAGCTGCCATATCAGCATGCCACATGGGCATCTGCAGTGCCAATGTCGGCAGCCATACTTTCATTTCTCGATTTCTGAAGGGCACAAGGAGATTGTGCCCTGTGATTCCAAACAAGATACCGCATTGGGACCTGCCGACCATGCTGACCGCTCTATCACAGGCCCCATTTGAACCCTAAGAGCCGGCTGGTACGAAAATACGGTCGGTCAAGAAGGAATTGTCATTGGCACTACCGTCAGCCTAGAGTCTCCCCCAGTCAAGAGAGCCAAGAGAGTCCCCCCCCCCCCCCCAATCAAAGGAGGATAGGAAATATAATACGCTTTGTCCTGTACAAGCATACAAGCAATTTAAAATGAGAGAATATTTTTACAGCCTTCATTTTCATTTAGGTTTTCTACTCTCTTTAGTCAAAGTGAAAATCTGCTAAACCTGCCTTCCTAATGCTATATTGACATGGGAAATTTACCCTCAGTGTTATCATTGCCACTCGTGCTGAAATTATAGGAATGCCAGACATTTGACAATCTACGGCGCACATGTTGCGTCGACAGATGTTTCAACATAATACTGTTGTTTCCACCCATACTTGTAATGATAATTTGACACAGTTGGTCAATTTGTCTTCTTTGTGAAATGATGCCATGCTTCGGAACATTTCCTCATCTCTGCCATAACTCCTTGTTGCAAGTTACCTGCAGCATATACTCACGAGTTTGACGAGTTTGGCATTGAGAACAGAAATCGTTAAGTATGAAGGAATAAGATTCTGATGGATCAGCCAATTTGGAACCAGTTCTCCACTGGAACTGGTTCTCGATTCCAGTCCCTAGTCATGTCCAGTGTTTCCTCTAGCATTTTGTTCAGCAGCGGTTGTTATGGATGGTGTGCACGTTGCTTATTTAATATCAATAGCTTATTAAAAAATATAAACAAAAATGGTACCTGACTGCAAAAAAAACTTTAGAACATTTGTTTACATCTTGTTAATTAATTCATGATGCCTCTGGCCCACTAGTTACATATAGCACTCTGTATATTTGCCTCAGTGGCAAAGTTTACTGCCTGGCTGAACTTTTTTTGATTTTATTAAAGAAGAGCTCTAAGGATCAGTCATAAGGAAACTTGCCCAGAGGTGGTCTGTTGATGCTCAGTAATATGCCTCTCCTGACTGTCTACTGTATTTATTTAATATAAGTGAATATATTTGTAAATGAGTAGATAACTCTCAAATCACAAATATTTGATCACGCAACCAGTTAGAATATGGTAGCCACAACTAATGTAATTTTTTTTTTAACTAGAAGGCATTTCTTTCAATAAAAAACGTCGGGGCATAGAGCAGGACCTGTCATTGAGCCCCTCCCAATTAGCTTCCTCATCATCGACATCAAGCATATTTTTCTTTGACTCTTGGAGCAATATTTTACCAAACTAGCTGTCCTGACTGCCTCCCGATCACACATCAGCTAACACTGATCTGATCAAACACACAGAACACAAAGCCAGTTGTTCTCATTCATGCAGGGTTGGGCAAGGGTCAAGTCTTACACTGCACACATCTGACGAGAGTACATTTAATTTCCATAGTAAAAAATAAGTCATATCGATGTGAAGCATAGATATGTTCCAAGATTTTTCTATACAATTTAAAACAAATAGAGTGAACGTGTGCTTGTGTGGATGGGTTCAAACATTTTCCAAATGATTAAGTTTGGCACAAACCTGTCAAGAGGGTCTTAATATAACATAGCAGGAAGACAGCCAGATGTTAGGGAGACTGTCTTTATCCTCAAAGATTTCAATAAAGGCGTTTCTAAGAATACATTTATTTTTCTGTTAACCTTAACTATAAGGTCTGAAGGCTAAGTTAAGAATGGAATGTCCTTATAAGAGGAAAACATGCCTCATATTAGTTTGAATACCATACTTTTGTATTATGAATTAAGACATGCTTGATTTGAAAGCGTTCAAAAATAGTTTTTTTTATCAATTGATATTTTAATTAATTATTAATATCTCATTAAATTGTATATTTACAAGTATGAGTATGTGGAGACTGGTGTGGTTGGTGAACTGTAGTAACGGCATAGCAACTGCAGGCCCTGTACGTGTACCCTTTTCACTTTAATTCCAGCACAAAAAGATTTGACATTATCTCTCTGTGTCAATAACAAACACATTGGAAATAATCTCTATTTACAAGTCACCAAGAGAATGTGTTGTATTGTTTAGCCATGAATGGATTAAGTTTTCAAACGGCTTTTAATCAGAGGAAACGGTACATGATAGTTCATTATACAGATAAGGAGTGTGTTACCATGCTTATTAACTTATGTGTATGTAATCATTCTTCAAACTGGTATTTGAGCCTATTTATGTATTATGTGGGGATTTTATTATATATCAGGGCCCATTTTCCCCTGTATTAATAGTTCATTTCAATCAAATAAACCATGCTGTCCAGTTTCCAGCACTGTAAAGCATTGGAGAACAGTACAGTGAACAGAGGACAGCTTCTCTTTAATGGCCATATCACCAGCACTCTCTAGTGGAGAAACAGTGGAGGTGCAAAAGCATTGCACAATTTTTTTTTAACGTGCTTGACATGTTGCTGTGATGAATTGGAGAAAAAAATTATCTGATCATACATTTATTGATCTGTTTTGGTACAGGGTATTTGGATGGATGCACACGTGATGCATGTGGAGATGAATTCATTGTGGTGTAGGCCAGTGTCAGAGTCAGGCAGTCCCACTGCTTGAGGATGGCCACTGGGAGGAGCTTCTGAACACCTTGCTGATGTCAAGGTCACAATCTTTCATATGAGGGTGAATATCAACCTCAGTGCCGCTCTCTTTGCACAACTCCAGAAGGGTACTAATGTTACTCTCTGACAGACGCAGGTACCTACACACATTGATACATTGCTTTTCATAGGCATTAGATGTTAGAATTAATTTCAGTGATACATTTGACATGGTGAAACAAAAGCATTGTGCCTCTTATCTTCAGCTTTCTACCCCTATTTAGAGCCTCCTCAGGAAATGCTCAGATGTGTGTAAGTGTTTCACCTGCATCGTAGAGCCTCCATGGTCTTTGTGTGTGTGTATGTGTGTGTGTGTGTGTGTGTTTCACCTGCATTGTAGGGCCTCCATGGGCTTGGTGTGTGTGTGTGTGTGTGTGTGTGTGTTTCACCTGCATTGTAGGGCCTCCATTGGCTTGGTGGGTGTGTGTGTGTGTTTCACCTGCATCGTAGGGCCTCCATGGGCTTGAGGGTGAGGGTCTTCTGCACCGGTCTCGGTTGCTCCGTGGCCCGTGCCCGGGCTATCAGCTCCCTCAGCCTGCGCTGGAGCAGTGGGAAGCCCAGCACTGCCTCCTGGAGCCCCTGCAGCTCAGGGGACAGCTGAGGAGGCAGCAGAGCCATAAGGCTGGAGCTCGGCAGAATGGGAGTGCACACACCACCTAGTGGTAGTATAGGGATTTAGAAACACAGACGTGCTGGTTATAGGGCTGCATTTGCACTGTCTATTGTCCTGATTTGGATGCAACTTTTTGTTGGACCACTACTGACTATTGACTCCCACTAGAGCCACGGAAGGATATTGGTCAAGCCAGTGCCAGGGCTATTAGGTTTCATGTTAAGGTAAATAGGACTTATAAATGTGTAATGTAATTTGTAACAATAGCTATGAATTCAATTTAAATTGTAGATCAGGTATTGTTGTCAGAAGGATTTGGGGCCATTGATAATATAGTACTGTGCAAATGTTTTAGGCAGGTGTGAAGTCTTTAAAGTTTGGAATATATGTATGTGTGTATATATATTTATATATATATATATATATATATATATAAATATATATACAAATATAAATATAAATGTTAATTGTTTTATCAATTCATAAAATACAAAGTGAGGGCAAAGCAAATCTGTATCAAATCAACATTTGGTGTGACCACCCTTTGCCTGCAAAACAGCATCCCGTGCCTAAAACTTATTCACAGTACTGTATAATCAAAGTTGTAATGATTATAAGGAGGTGTTTGTTTTTACCAGTGCCTGTATTGGAGGTCCTCGGCCAAGATGTGTTAGGCTGGGACAGGGTAAGGCTCAAGGTGCTGCTGTCCTGGATCGGCCGGGCCACCAAGCCGCCAGAACCCAATGGACCGGCCCAGAAAGAAGACGGCGGCATTAAGACATGCTCCCGTCTGGAAGCCCCGGGGTCTCCAACCATGGCTGGAAGTAAAGTCAGGGCTGAGGCTGCTACATGTACAGTGAACAGACATTGGTAATTTACCAGAGAGTCTACCAGCCATTCCAACCTGTCTTCTGATCCTGACTGCATCTCTGACTTTAAGCAGTTTGTAGAAGTATATTTCAGTACAGTTCATTTATATGCATATTATTCTAAGCTAGAAAGTGTTATTTTAGTGTGTGTCTGCCTGTGAATGAGTGTACTGACCTTTGTAGCCAGGTTGTGGTGTAGGGGTTGTGGAGTGTGTGACTGCCTCCTGGTATTGTCTGGTACCTGGTGTTTTGCCGCCTGGGGATTCACCACTGTTACCTTCTGTATTGCAGGGTATACAGTCGACACTGGGCCTCTGAGGGACGTCACACAGACACACACTGATGGTGTGAACTTTAACTGTAATGGAACTAATGCGCTCAGTGCCTTAAGAAAGCTCTGTTGGAGCTCTTTGTCACTTGTTGATTGATGTCAGCACATCAACAGTAACATTTACAGTGCAAACTACACACACGCAAAGCAGTCCCCCGCCCTCTGCTTACACACATACACACCCCATCTGTACCATGGTGTTATTGAACTCTTGTCTTCTCTATATCACACTTATACTCAAGTTGAGTGATGCTATTAGTGTTTTTATCAAATGTTCACTGTGATAGCAGCTTTCAATAGATTACTGCCAAAGGATAACAGCTCTGTCAACACTTTCCACAGCAGTGTTAGCGAGTCAAACGGTAATAGCTGCCTTTTCCAATCCTAGGAACACAGCCTGATTCCATTCTATGCCATGTGGTCTACATAGTTCCATTTATGTAATATTAAAATGCATTGGACAACGTACATCAAGTATGCCTATTGAGAAACTATTCTCTGACTGGAACCCCATGTAGTTTACCCTCGTCCCACCTCACAAATGGATCCCAACAACTGAACTACAGTAGATGTGCATTGCTGGAATATTTCGAAAGGAATTGATAATAACAAACAGACTGTAGCCTATTGTAGCCAATTATCAACTAGCGTAGTGAAGCCCATATTTGGATGCACTCTATCATTATAATGTACCTGAAAAAGAGTCTGACTCCTGTAGGTGGGAGAAACAGAGACCAATCTCTTCAGGTTCTGTTTGACCCTCCTCTCCTCCCGTAGCCAGCAGCTTTTGTGGATGCTTTCCATGCTGCTGAGAGCCTGATTTAACTTTTTAAACTGAAAAACAAAGTTAATAAATTCTGAAAAATATGGTGACATGTTTTACATTTGAAAGACAGGCTCTCCCAGAGGAAAAATTCTGTCTCATTGTTGTCTAGGAGCAATAAATTAGTTCTTAATCTTGTCTCGTTTGTGCTTGTTTGTTTTTGACTTCTTGCTCGCAAAGGGCGAAAGAGCAAAAGAAGGGAAGTAAAAGAGAACTGGATTTTAAGACTTGGATGATCTTTGAATGTGATAAAAATACTTGTCATAAATACTTGGAGATACAAATTCCTCATTCCTTAAAAGTAATGAGGAACAATTCTGAGATCTCCTATACTGCTCAGTTTTAGACAAGTGTGAGACTTTATGTCATTATTTCTCTTGAGGAGATTTTGAGAGGTAAGAGACACAGCTCAAAGTCTCATTTAAGTATCATGAATATCTCATTTGTGTCTAGAAGAAAAAAATAGATACTTCTCATTTTAGATCTCATTTTTGATTTTGCTTTTCTATGGGCTTCCCTGTTGACTTCAAATCAGGTTGTGATCGTGTGTATGTGGATGAATTTACAAACTTCAGTGTATTTTGTGTTAAACCAGAGCTGCCAACTCTCACCCATTGAGCGTGAGACACGCATTTAGCATGAGACTCACGCAAATAACAATTTTCAGACACTCTCACGCCACTCCTATTCTTTCACTGCATTCACACATATGCTTTTGGAAAGCGCAAACTGCTATGGCAGACCATTGGGGAAAAAAAATCCACTTTGCATGGTGCCGACTAGGGATGTCACGATACCAGAAATGTAGCAGTTGATACAAATACCAGTGAAATTCCAGATACCATGGTAAAAAACAAAACAATAAATAAAATCCCATATAGCCTATTTCAGCATACACTGCTTTTTTTAAAACATTACAAAAAACAACAACAGTATGTGTCGATAAATAAAGAATTGTAGCAGTTATAGTTGTCAAGCTAAACCACCCCCCCCCCCCCCCCCCCCACACACACACACACACAAATGACTGACATCTCTACAACAGGTGCTTGTCAAGCTAATGCGTTTCAAAATCTAATAGATCGATTTTGTAGAAACAGCTAATTGTGAAGAAAACACTGTAGAATACAATTTCACAAATCAGGATACGTCAAACGTAATTCCTTTGAAACATTTATGCCATGGGAGTAAAAAGTTATTAGCCGCTGAATTTGACAATTTCATTCCTGACACAATGCCACATTTAAATGTTATGACTCACTACCGTAGCAGTGGTCATTCCAAACGCTCTGCAATAGAGGTAATTTAGAATGGTAAGATCAGATCTCTTCAATATACCTTGTAGTGAACGGAAAAATGTACAGAGCCTGCTAACAAGACATTCCTCATCCAAAACTAAAAACCTTTTTGCATATTCACAAGTTGATAAATTAGTGTATGCCATTCTTCAATAACGAATTATACTAATGCGGTAGTTATACACGAATAACGAAAAGAATATACATACAATTGATTTTTGTATTGGACTGTATGAAAAAAATTTGTTTTGTACCCTAAATGCCTCCCTGTGATTGGCTATGCGGAGTAATTTGACATTCTTGCCATCTATCCAGTCTAGGGTAACAGCGGGCGCTCGCTCTCTTGGCTGTGGGACCTCATCTTGGCTGTAGCCTTGCCGACGCATCCTGCTGGCAGTGTGGGTTACTGGTGCTCTGTCTTTCTGTTTGTCTGTGCACTACTCACTCTACGGCATGTTAGAATCTTTTGGTACCCTGCCTTCACATTATGATGTCAAAAAGTGAGTCACTCACAGAATTTATAATATTAATATTATAATATTAGAGATAATATTTGTGATATTTAGGCCATGTCCACATGTAGTCGGGTATTGTTAAAAACTGAGTTTTTTTCTCCTTTGTTAAATTTTTTTTATCTCTGTTCACACGAAAAGCAAATAAAACGCAGTCAATAGAACGCCAAACCATGTTGGCCAATCAGAAGCCTGAAAATAAGTTATTACCTGGTCCAATGGGTTTCCCTGGTAACAAGACTCCGTTTCAGGGACAGGAACAGAGCATTTGGTTTGAGTGTAGCAGTGCCCTGCGTAGTGCATTCTGAAGCCTCTCTTCCTCAGCAAAGTGGGAGAGTAATTAAACAAAATATGTAGACACGTAAAAAGTCTTGTTAGCAGGGTTAAAACCAGACCCATTTTGGCTACGTTTGCCATTGCACGAAATTGCCTAATGTAAACAAAGAACATAACGCCCGGCGCAAATTCTGACGTAAAGGAAAACCTTCGTTTTTCAATATACCCGGCTACGAGTGGACAGGGCCTTTAAAGTTCAAAGGATTCCGACATCATAAAGAATGCTGTATAACAGACAATCCAGCTCTTTATTTTAAAAATATTGTGTAAGTTTAGATAATTAAAGAGTTTGCATTTGACTTCATTAACTTTGCATTTGATGTAGGCTATCGGTGCCTACCCATTGAGACACCGATAGACTACATTATTATTATATTTTTCATAAATTTGAATTACAATGCTTTTGTAATGCTGTTATAGAATAAAACAAACTTCCTTTAATGCTGCATGTGGATTTGAATATTTTATAATTTGTCATTCTGTCCCCCTCACCAGTACTTCCAGATTTACAGCTGTTAGTCTAACCATCTGTAGCTCATCGACACTCCTTCACCGCCAAGTAAAGTGTAATCTAAGTAATGATGGGAGATAGATTGATGTTGAAGTGTGTTGTCACAGTCTCCAGTGTGTGTGTGTTTCATTCCTACATGTGACTGATCATTACACAGGGGGAGTGCTCTTATTATCTGTTAACCTGGGTAAAGATAAAGGTGTCATCACACCTTCATCAACAACTGTGTGCGTTGGTAGGTGTGGGTGTGTCTGTGCATGTGATTACCACCTGAAGGTGGTTAGGAAAGAGAGGAAACCAATTATCTGACCTGAGAGACAGAGACGCTGGGGAGAGTTTTCCCCTAAAGCTTTGAAGCATTCAACTTCAGTATAATCCGTAAATGATTACTAATAGACACTTACCTTATAAAGTAAAATTTGTAGTGTGGCGTTGACACAAAACATATTTTCCCAAGCTTGTGCTTTCAGTAAGAAATTTATTATTTTTTACTTAGAACCTGCAACTTTCCAAATATCTGGATATCTACTCTGTGTACTATAAACAAGGGACTTTTTAGCACGGTAATGTTATTCATATGAACTAGCTTTTCGTCATCTTTATACACCTCCTTTTTTACTCTTAGGCTATAGGCTGTAAATACATTTGTTTTTGATATTTTACCAGCCTATTTACATCAAAGGTATAAGGCTACAAAAAAGAATGGGACTAGGCTTCAAATGAAACTGTCTTACTAGTACTGGTGTACTCATTGGAGAAAAGGTAGTGGGTTGCCTTTGGTCAAAGATAATTATATGACTTAATTTTATTTGGGAATTTAAGTCAAATAATAAATCCAGTTATTAATAAGGAGTACAGTTAGCACTGACCTCTGAAATGGTGTTTTCTACATTTAAATGCCTAGAAAAGACCCACTTGTACAAACAAGCATTCAATTACTAACCCTTTTTGCTTAGTTTACTTCAGTTTTCTTCATATTATTACATTTATTAATTTATTCTTACAATCTTACTCATTGTACAGTTCACATTCTTATTTTTTTCATTCATTTCGAATTCTTCTGTCCAAATGTTGAACAAGACATGTTTCTTGGGCTTTGTCTGCTATTTCCTGTCTGTCCAGCAGGTGGCAGTAATGCACCTTGGCTGAGGACTGGATCAGACGGCACCAGGAAAGGGGCTCGGTTTATCAAGCCGCTTAGAACACCACTACTCATCCAAAATCATTTTGCCCCAGAAGGAAAAAAACATTTGCTGGTAGAGGAGAAGCAGTCAGTGATATGGAGCAGCATTTCTTCTGTGAAAGGCTTAATATGTTCTGTGGCTGCTCCCGAGCAGACAGTTTGGAGAGCACACGCCAAACTCTATAGTCAGAGCAGATAGCTGGAGACGTTGGCTGTTATTTCCTTAGTGGATAGATACAACTGTCAGTGGTGCTGACAGAGCTGAATATGAATATGTTATTCAAAAGAGAGACTGATACAAACAGAATACACAGAAGTAAAAATAAAGGTCTAGGAAGCATACAGGATTCGGTGGATCCATGTGGTGCTTGTGTGCAGGATCTGTGAGAGACACTTCAATCACACTAATAAAATGTAGAACATGAAGAAAATGACTGTCAGACAAAATTAAGTCTTACCCTTCATATCAAAATATATGGCAATACTTTTAGTTATTCAGATTTATTTTGATTAGTTTGAATGGGTCAGTGTGTGTGTTTGTGCTGCTCTTGGTAAGTCATCAAATGCTATTTAGTTTAAATTCACCTTTATTCTAAGAAACCAAAAGAGAAAGGAGGCCATACAAATCCGTTTGATCACATCTGGAAACAACGTTTGGTGGACCGCCATTTCCTATGAAAGAGCTCCGACAGCCCTGAGGTAAATAGGAATGAAATACTTCTACAAATGCTTCATATGTTACTCTGTGAAAGAATGAATAACAGTTGATAAATAAATTCAAAGCTATTTCAGGAATGGCATTGAAAAATGTAGGTAGAAATCAAAAGGATTGTATCCTGAAATATGTGGGATTTCTATTATGTAATGTAAAAAAGTCAGTTTCACACCATTTTGTGTTCATTGTAGAGGCAATAGCACAATGATCATTGCATATTACCGTCATTTGCTGAGAACCCCATGACCAAATACTCTATGTGCTGTATGTTTGCGTGTTCTACTAAGACATTTTTTTTTGTGTTTTATTGATTATGTTTGAGTTGGATTGATGGACTCGTGAATACTTTGTAGGCTGTTCCTGAGGTCTAATTCAACCTCTAATCAAATACTGATGAACTCTCCTATACACGGCCCCTGGCTGTCAACATAGTCTGCTGTATGTGTGTGAGCGTGTGTGCACACCTCTCGCTGTCTCCATGTGGTTGTTTCTGTCCCAAGGGCCAGTGTTTTAATTTGACCAGTCAGGGTTAGTTCAGTACAGCTTGCTCTCAATCTGTCCGCTCTGCTTGATTCCTTATTGATCCCTGCATATTAACGTCAAACTCACTCAATAATACACATACACACAGACATTTAGACAAAAGATTCAGACACAAACACAACAATCTTGAACCCAGCCTAAACATGAAGTTATGTGTGTGTACAGTATGTGTGTGTACAGTATGTGCAGACACCAGAGCAGTGGAGGGCCAGGCTGATTGATGGGACCCTAATAACTGTGTAAATACTAGCTGCACCAGATAATAGGCCTACCCATCCACTGGCCTTTTCATTGTCTACCTAGTCACATACTGGGTCTGCTGTCTCTTAATATCCTTTTGTACTCTTTCTTCTTGTTATTTGTCTCTATGTTTTGCTAGGCTTGCTTGAGACATCGATCTTAATGGTATTACCTGGGTTATATAAGGGTACCGAGAGAATAAAATTCAATACATTTTTTTTGTTTTGCACCCTTGATGGAACTTTAAGACTACATGATTGATTGTACTTTATTTGACTAAAATTATATATTCCTTTCCCAAAGGATACTACATTATGGAAAAGATTTTGGAGTGATTGTATTTGACAAGTCAGCAATTCCCACCCAGTCCCTGGTGTTGTACCCCTCCGCCCAGCATCTAGCTCACTGATGTTTCTGCTCTATTCGCTGATCAGATATTAGATCAGTGTATTGGGAGTGTGGATAGATGACAGGTATTGATGAAGTGTCGCACCATGGCTTTGTTGTCAGTTTGGTGTGTATTTGTGTTTTGTTTCTTGTCTGAGGCTACAGCTTAGCCTCATCAGGACACGGTGCCCCTTGGCATCCAAGCTTATCGGCTGGCACAGAGGGACAAAGGTGCACACCCCTCCACACACGCACGCACGCACGCACACACACACACACACACACACACACACACACACACACACACACACACAGAGCAAGAAGTTGCGGAAGAGAAAACATGAATTAATGAAAAAAGCATTAGATCCTGTCATCTGTCAATGTTCTCAAATATACTTCTGTAATTGTTACATTGTTGTGGAAAATATGACCAAATTAAATCCCTTGATATGAACATAATGTGTGTGTGGTAACAATAGTCTTTTTTGAAGGGGTGAATATTCATTGTAAATTGTCATTTGTTGCAATTCAGACAAGTGTAACAATAACACAGTACTATGGCTTAATAGAAATCAAGACAAAACTGCTAAATATATTGAATAGATTATTATTCAATCCATTACATATTGTTATTATGTTATAATAAATTAGGCCTATTTTCTCCTTATTATGGACAGTTGAGTACAAACTGTTTGGCAAGGTTTTGATTGCTCTCATATTACACCTTCATTTGTGCAATTCACTGCACAGACCTTTTCTTCACAATGTTACAAAGTGTTCTAGAATGTGATAAATGCGTGGATTGATTTCTTTTAATCCTAATTAACTTGAACATAATTAAATTAGTATTAGAATAATATCACAAATGTGAAATAATTAAATATATTACAATTCTATTAAAATAGACCCAAGTAAATGAAGTATAAGAGTTTAGCAACTATGCTTGTTTGTAAAAATGGGTCATTTAAATCTAAAGAGAAGTGGACAGATTAAATTTTTTAGGAACTGTTCCAATTTCAAGGGCTCCTAATAGAAAAACCTCTACTCCCCTGGTTTAAAGTGTTATCACTGGACCCTCTAGCAGATCTAACATTCAGTGTGAGGTGCGATAAAATATGTAATGTAATGACTAGGGGTCCGTCCATGCCTGCCTTCAAACATTACCAATGAAATCTTGAAATTGACAAAATCAGTGTTTCTTTTTTTTTTTTTCTCGAATAAGGCTTGTCAACAGATGTGAAAATGATATTTGTCTGAATACAATGATATTTGCAAGTGTATTGCATTTGTCTAATCTACAGGGAAAAACATGAATCCCTTTTGTCTGATCAGTAGGAGACAAACTTAATATTACTTTAGAGATGATCTTGATTGGCAAAATCATTGATAAATAATCTTATTTACGCGAGCTACAAACATGAGATTAATGTTTAAAATGTACATAAGATCTGCATTTCTAGCAGGAGGATTTACATGCATAGCAATAGTTATTGTGTAATTGTTAAAAATCTGGGATATTTTGTGGCAAGAAAATGACAATGTCTGATTTGCTCTTGTTAGCTGGCCCTCATATAGTCTAAAGTTTCTATGAATTTGGTGGTTTAGATAACAAAGAGAGAATAGCAATGTTTTTTGGCACATAATTGCTTGTCTATATTTTTTTATTTAATCCCTTTGCCACAAACGGGTGTGTATAATCTATTGCTATATCTGTGTATCTCTCTGAGCTGAACATTGTGTCTGCCTTATCTCCTGAATCTCTGGAATGATGAGAAGAGGGATGCAGTGTCATCTTCCTCAGGGCCCCTTCATCTGTCACCCCTCTCATCCCCAATGGTAAGTATACACACAAACACACAGCATGTAGCACACACACACACGTTCATTCGTACGACACCCATCCATTCCCCTTCTTATTTATCTCCACCTTCTCCTGATCCCCCTTGCTTCACATGGAAGGAACCAGTTCCTGTTTCACACCTATTTACAACTAGGGATACCAAGTACACGAGAACCAATACTTTGGTACCAAGTCGGTGCCAAAATTCTAAAAACGTGATGGTAGTCGTTTTCTCCAGTACCGTATGTATCTGGGCTGCAATTAAAAAGTATGTTGTGTAAGCGAACAAACACCATCAAAAAGATGTTGCTTTGGATGTTAGTTAGCGGGGGCGCTGCACAGACCATTTAAAAAAAAATATCCAAGGCTAAAAGAACCCCCGAGTAAACACCTGTAATGTTTTGTCGCTAAACATTTGTCTCTCCTTGTGATCTCGCTTGGCCGTGTTATAAATGTTATAAATTCTAAATGTGCGCATATGTTTTCTATTATATATTATAGAAATAGGCCTCTTTTTTTGTAATGCTAATAGTTTTTTCTTTTAAATAGGCCTTGGTCTATCTATTATTTTCGTATGTTTTTCATTTCTTGGCCAGGTACTGCAATTGAAATGTGTCATCATTAGAAGTGCATTGTTTGTAATCAAAAACATTGTTTGTTTTAAAAAAATGTAACTGCTACTATTCATTTTATTTTATGTCAAATGTTGTAAATTTTTTATTTTTTTTGCTTGAAGGCTAAATGTCACTTTTGAATTCTTTTTTTTTTTATATATGTTTTTAAGAAAATAAGTGTATGCTAAAGTATATGGGATTTTAAATATTGTCTTGATTTACCATAGTATCGAATTGGGTATCGAGAATCATGGAATTTCACTGGTATTGGTATGGACCCTTTTCCTCTCGGTTTGTATTTACAACTAAGTTTTTACATGGAACCTTTTCCTCTCGGTTTGTATTTACAACTAAGTTTTTACATGGAACCTTTTCCTCGGTTTGTATTTACAACTAAGTTTTTACATGGAACCTTTTCCTCTCGGTTTGTATTTACAACTAAGATTTTACATGGAACCTTTTCCTCTCGGTTTGTATTTACAACTAAGATTTTACATGGAACCTTTTCCTCTCGGTTTGTATTTACAACTAAGATTTTACATGGAACCTTTTCCTCTCGGTTTGTATTTACAACTAAGCTCTCCTTCTTGTCCTCTTGTCCATACATCCTTATTTTCCCATGTCCATATTTCCTTGTTTAGCGGTGCCTTCCGCTTTCTGCTCTCCTGCTTTACCTTGGGGAGCTATTTGTAGGATGTGCCTGGATTGTGTCCCTGCCACAACACCTCAATAGCTGTACAAATGAACCTAAATGGAGACGTACGTGTGTGTGCGTGTGTGTATGTTAGGGAGGGGGGTGAGGGGTAAAGTGTTTGATTGTCTGCTCTTTTTCATATATTTTTTCTTTTAGTCTTCCTCCCTTTTTATCTGCCGGACTGTCTCTGTCTCTACTTGTCTTTCCATTCCCTAACCCACCCATTTCCTTTGCTTTTCTCTTTTTCAGGTGGAAAGTCTGTCTGTCATGTCAAAATGTCTGCCAGTCTGTCTTTCTCTCTGCTGGACCCCCTGACAGCATGTCTTCAGAGCCTGTCAACACTGACCTTTCCTGGGAGGGACCGCTCTCATCCTCTCTGTCTACAGAGAAGGGAGAAGGAGGAACAGAAGGACAAACCGAGACTGGGAGGGAAACAAATAAACAAAGAGGTGTTTTCCCCGCTGCAGACATGCTTTACTTCTCCAGCAAACCGTCAATGTCCTAATTTGTTGGTTCATGATGTAAATGATACAAGAATAGAGAAACAAAAGAACATGCCCATCTTTCCAGCCAGCAGGATTAGACAAGTAGAAAAAAGCATGTGACTGCACTAAGACTGGATATAGGACAAATGGACACTGTTGAGTGTCCTAGAGATGTTGTGGGCTCAACATATCATCCAAAAAAGAAGATAGCCCCAGGGTTGCCAGATTTATACTGGGTTTTCAGCCCAAAAGTCAATTTAAAACCAGCCCAAAACTAGCCCTATTGTTTTTTTTTTTACAGGAAGCAAGCTTATAAACACGGAGGTATCATCACAAACTGATCTGCACTGAAATAGAAGATCTACAAGCCAGCAGTGTCTACTTGCACTTTCTTAAATTCTGTGTCAAATAAAGTACTTGCGCTTGAAAATGGAGCCGCATTGCGATGGTGCTTCTCGGCCTTACTGTGAGCTAACAGATCACTGTGATGTGCTCGGACTTCACTTTTGCAGTATTTACAAGCTGCTTGTGTGTCATCGCCAGGTACACTTACAATCCATTATTTTAACCCTTTGCCCCCCAGTCTTTGCAGTACTTTTTTCTTTTTTCTACATTTAGTCCGATTACCTGGTGGCATTTCTGGTTTCAATTAAACCTAATCCTGACGTCGTTTCTTAATTGTTTCAACAGTGCGGCAGATTGCTTAAAATATCCTCTTGTTATATATATATATATATATATATATAAACATCCGTTAACACAACATTTGCGCCTTACGTCAGGTCACTTGCGACTCGAATGCTCATGCTCAGCGGGGGATGTGATCATGCGCAATATTATTTTATTAAAGGTAGGCTTACAGTTTTTGTGAAGGGGGCACACTGCAAAAGTTAGACAAGGATAATTTTTTCAGTTAAACACTTTTGTGACTGTTTATTCATAAAGTAAACAATAGGTTAAACTAGCCCAAAATCCACGAAACCTTTTGAAAAAAGCCCAAAAAGTAGCAACCCGCGACTGCTAAATATTTCCAGCGGCTGCACTTCTGAAGTAGCCCAATTCCATGGGAAAACCGCAAACCTGTCAACACTGGATAGCCCATAGAACTACATTTGTAGTAGGGCAGGATTTTTGTAAGCAGACACTGTGGGGGCCGGCCTTTCAATATATATATTTTAACATTTTTAAAAGCTTTATTAGCTTATTGTTGTTTCATATTTTCACTTTCTTACCAAATTAATGTCATTGTTGTTAGCCTATATGAATGTGAACAGACTCCTAAAAAACATGGAAAATCCATAATGTTACTTAACTAGATAATGCTCTCAGACCTCCACCAAGGAGGAAGTTCAGTCAGGACAATTTACGATATGTTTAACAGTGTATTGCAATACATTGAAGTGTGGGGTCAAGGGTCTGCTGCTCTGATTGCTTCCCCACACGAGGTCTTATACAAATGCTAAGTGAACAACCATTGGTAGGGCGCAGATATCTGCAGAATCCCCCATTGGATACTGTGCAACAGACCTTAAATAGGTGGAAGCTGGGGTGGAGGTGGGCAGCAACAGAAGCAGAAGCATAGTGTGGAATGTGAACAGAAACATGGTGTGGTGCAGCAGTGACCGAGCAGTTGTAGGAGCAAGTGTGGTGAGTGACAGCGGATTAGTAGGCCATGTTAAACCATTGAGCGTATGCGACTGGTAAATTGATGTGACATGGATAAATGTTGCGCCTCATTTCACTGAGGAGTGATGGTTAAAATCTGTAATCCACAGAATGAAGTCCTGATTGGCAGGATATATTGATCAACTTTAACAGGATTTGATGCTATTAAGTGACGGCTTTAACACAACTTGAAGGGGCAGTGGGCACATGCTTATGCATGCGTGCGTACACACACAAACACACAGTAGACACCTCCCTAAACGAACCCTTGCAAAGCACACAACAGGAACCTATCCCCAGCGTTACAAAGTCAACTTGATAAAACATAATTGACTCAATATGCAGCTAGCAGTTAGCCATTTTTTTTTCTGGAAAAAATCATGCTTGAATGACCAATTTGATTTTATCCCAGTCTGAATTATGTTCAAATCTGACCAATATGGGGTCTCATTTATCAAACAGTGTGTAGGATCCATACCAAAAGTGTACATACGTACAAAAGGTGAAATGGCGTGCGGCCGTGCGCACAAAAAAAATTCAGTTTTACAAAACAGTGCAAGTTGTCACGCAAGTCGTACACTGATTTCCCTTTATAAATCACAATCAACTCTAAGGCCCAATCCCAATTGCATATTTTACACCCCTTGGCCCTAACCCTCCGTTTGGCACGTTCATGTGTAGGGGTAGTGGTGTCCCAATTCTCTTGTGATCGAGGATTAGAGCTAAAGCGAAGGCCCATTTGGCCCTCGAAACAGAGATCTTCCAGAGGCACACTTGAAACCGAAAATTATGAGAATTCTCACAGGAAGCCTTGCGAATCACCGGAAACATGGTGGCATACTTAACTGGTACAAAAAGGAGTTAACATAGTTATGATATATTGTATGTAACACGTGGCCATATAATCCAGTTCTGGCATATAATTAATTCTCATTTGTTTTGTTTTCTTTCAGGAGATTGTATTGCTTACGAGTGCTAACACCAGAGCCTAACCCCTCAACGTTTGGCACATCTTCTTCATTGCAGCCTCTCCCATTTCCACACCAAGACCCCCAACCCCTACACCGAAAAAGAATAAGAGGAGGAAAGCAAATTTTATGGTAGATTTTCTAACACAGGGAAGTATCAAAGAGCAGAAGCACCATGAGAGTGAAGCGTAATCAGATCGGTTCTTGAGCCGGTTTGAGCAACAAATTGATAAAATGCCGAACGCTTAATTTCATATTGGCTTGGTTGTGTTAAGGCCAATACAGACCAAAGATTTGCGACGCAACGGAACGGTTTTAGAACGTCACAGACAAAAGTTGCAGCGGTCTGAACTAGTAGTTGCAAGGCGGCTGAAGCCGTTGCATGCCGTCGCAGAAGATTTGGCTTGTCAAATCGCCAAGGGCAGTTTTAGAACGTTAGGAAGCATAGCGCCAGATTTATGTCAAAAGACATTATTCGTTAGTGTGTTTACATGCATACGTAGGATTTGTCATCATTTAAATAAGCTATTGTTTATTAAAATTACATACTCGGCATCATATACTAGCTATGGTGCCAATCGCATCTAAATTGAAATTATTGTCATCCACTAGCTCATACTAATAGGAAAATAAAATTATGAAATAATTTTTGTTAACGTTAGCTAACTGTAGTGGGCTATGCCGTTACTATGGAAACGGTCATTTGTGTCCGTGCTAGTTTCTTTGGCGTGAACCACTCAGTTTTAGAGCGTTCAAGATCAGACGTTCGGATTCTTTTGCCAGTTGCAGCCAGTTGCGTCGCAAATCATTGGTCTGAACTATCCGTGTGCCATGGTTTTGGTCAATGTGCCGTTTTTTACCCTTGCATCACACAAGTTCCTGTTTGTGTGATGGCTGATTTGTTTACATTGTGATTGTACTATTCAGATGTCAGTAACTTCAGAAGCACACATTTTGTTTTTATGACATTTTGGTACATTGACACCTGAATCGATATGACAATGTTGTTAGGCGATAAGATAACAATGTGACAGTGAAAATGAAGCTGACTATAAACTAATAAAAACTAATAGCAATATTTTCTTTGTCAGATTTTTTTGTGAGCATGAAAAACTGATTATTTTAAGGATTATAATTGAAGCACCCCGCATGTGTCCATTAATGGGCTCTTTGTAAAGTGTGATTAGACAGATTGGTGAGTCCAAACAAGGGAAAGCTGCCATCACCCAGAAGGATGCAACCTGTGGAAGGGTTCTGTTTTGCCCTGTAAAAGCTATTCTATTCTTCATGATGCGTGTGTTTATTATTGTCTATTTGTGTAGATGGGGTTTGATCCTGTTCCTGGTATGATGTAGGATGACATGTTTAGAAAAAAAGAAAGAATTTCACATCATTTAGTCAGAATTGGAAGGACTTTTAAGAGGTAAAACTAGGAACCCAAACACAGATGGCACAAATACGTTATTAATAGTCACACACAGTGTATGTGAATGGTATTCCCCTGTCAGACTTGCATACAGATCATCCCACAAATCAATTACGTAAACGGTCGTAAATTTGTCATTACGTGTGTATCACAAACGAGTTGCCCCAACATTAATGTTAGTTACCAATTCACTATACTTGCTAGTTAGCATGTATGTATAGGCTAACTACAACACAACGTGTTTGCAGTTTATCATACAAACCTCAAACTGATCCACCAGCATTCCCAGGCGTTAGGTTAGTCATTTTTAAAAAAAAAAATTTTTTTACGATTGGCTGCAGACAACTGAAAAAGAATGCCCACGCAGGAACACAGTATTGTGAGATTCAAAATGTCCAGCAACAAACTCTGTTTATGTTTTTTTTTTGTCGCATCTATTATGTCAAATCAATGCCTTCCATGACTACTGATGACATTTGAGGATCATGAAGGGGACAGATTTTCACCCTACCCTACCCTTGTGACTTTGTTTCAAGGGCAAGTCGAAAAGCAATACGGAGGGCTAGGGCCAAGGGTTAGGGCCAAGGGATGTAAAATAGGAAATTGGGTTTGGGCGTACTTTCGGTGCATGTGAGCGCGCGCCTTGTCCCACCCTTTTCATGGCCATAGAATAGTCATTGAAACGCCCTTAATATTTAATTTATACTGGCTGCCCAATTGTGTTACATCTTCAGTGTGGTCATTTCCCTGATTGATAGTTCTGCGCAACGAACATATGATAACAATGAACCCGTGCACTCGTATCTGCCCGAGTCCGACTGCGGCATCGAAACCTAGGGGTTATGTATATAACCCAGGTTCTAATAAGGAGAGGAGTGAGACTCTTCTCTTTGGGAAACGCTCTTAGAGCGCACATCATTCTCTGAACACTTATACCACAGCGCCTTTTAATCAACAAGGGTCGTGAGACTTTAAGGGTCACACGCACCCGCGTCAGCTACTCTATAAATACAGTAGCAGACCCATCTCACTCCAGATTTGAATCCAGTCATCATTCAGCCATGGGGCGGACTTTGGAGAAGAGTCTCACTCCTCACCTTATTAGAACCTGGGTTGTATACATAACCCCTAGTTCTATTACAGTCGATACGTTCGACTCCTTTCTATGGGAGACATTGTACCACAACGCCCCATAGGTCATGAACATCGAACAACCCCTGATGACCGGAGGTCCATCCTTCCAATACTACTTGGTACCGCGCACTTGGTAAACGTTCGGGGTGCCAGTGAGAGTCCGAAGGGGAGAACCTGGAACTCGAACACCTGACCTTTGAACGCAAACCTGTGGAACTTTCTGTGTGCGGGGAGGACCAAAATGTGAAAATAAGCATCTTTTAGCGTCTTTTCAGCATTTTGAACTGGAATACAGCCAAGTGGCTGTTTAATCGCCTCAGGGCCAGGATGGGGGCATACCTCCCCCCCCCCTTTTTTTTGGCGTCAGGAAATACCGCAAGTAGAACCCGCTGTGTGCCTCCGTCGGAGCCACGTATCTCACAGCCCCGTTCCGTAGGAGAGGGCGTATCTCCTCCGCTAGAATAGGGGCAAACTCGTCTAACACAGAGGTCTCTATGATCCCCACAAACCGAGGCGGGCTGTTCCGATACTGGAGTCTGTACCCGCACTCTACGGTCTGTAACACCCATGTGCTCATGGTGTATGCACACCACTGAGCCGCAGCCCTGGCTAGGGAGCCCACAACCCCGAGGGGAGAGGCGTGACTCAGCCGGGGCTTTATAGGGTTTACTTTTCTGTTTAATATGTTTTTCCTGCACACTCGGTGCCCGCAAGCTGCCCGAGTGTGGGGGGAACACAAACACTTTAATATGTGGGGAACAATTACACTTGGCGCAGCTGACTGAGGATGGAGTACCGCCCCAGACAGTGTGCTTAGTGACTGTATGGTGAACCGGACCCTGACTGCCCGTGTAGTCAACGGGTCCAAGGTTGCACCGACAGGAGGCTGTTCCGTGCATCAGAGCTGCTGCTGCCTCTTCCCTCGAGAAGAGTCAGACTGGGACCTCTTTAGCGCGAACTGATTCTTCGCCCATGGAAACCCACTGGTGCCTGCGTAGTAGAAACCTGGGGGGCAACACGTGGAGGGTGAGCAGGTTAAACCCACGCTGCCCCGGACGGGGGGTGAGAAGGCTTTGCCTTTTTCTCAGGCTGAGATGGGAGCAGTGCAGACAGGGCCTCCCCTGTCGACTTCTGCAGCTCCATTCGGGCCGTCAGCTTCCCCCCCGAGTCGCAGAAGAGCCCAGCGGGGTCCAACGGCTCGTCGAGAAAAGCAGCTCTCTTTCTAAGCGGGGTCTTAGCAACGTCCAACCAGATGGAGCGTTGCGCCACCACGGTAGATGCCATGGACCTGCCCGTCTGGCTGCCACTCCTCTGAGGGAGCACAGAGAGAGGTCCGTAAGCATACGGCTGATGTCCCACAGCTCGGAGATGTCATCATCCGGGGCGGACTCAGCCATCTCCTGCTGGACCACGGCTTGGTACACCAGGAGAATCGAAACCACGTTCGCACTCCTGGCTGCCAAGGCCAAGGCCTTGTAGGACGCCCCCAGCACAGAAAAGAGCTCTCTCTGCTGCTGTTCAGGGAGGCAGGCTCCCGAAGCATATGAGGAGGTACTGTGGGTAAGGTGCTCCGCCACTATAAGCTCCATAGGGGGCGGGGTGTCTACCCCCAACCTGGCCTGGTCGTGCACCTCCAAAGCTCTATATCCAGCCAACTGCACACGTGCAGAGGCTGGTCTAGACCATGAGGCATGCAGATCCGAAATGAAGTCATCATGGGAATGGACTTCCTCAGTGGAGGAGAGACCACCGACATGAAGCGACCATCCATCAAGGACCGGGCCGGAAGTGCCGGAGGGGATGGCCAGGGGATGCCCTCCCAGGTTGATAAGGACCGGTAACGAGATGAGCCCACCTCAGCTGACTGAGAGAGCTCGTCCGTCATCGAGTCCGTGTCCCCCAGTGAACCAGCTAACACTGCTCCCGCAGCGCATGGCTGGAAACACTGGCACCTCACCTTCCTCTTCTGCCATGGTCACCAGGTTCCCGGGGGACCTGTACACCATGACAGGCGGGCATGAGGGAAGAGGGGAGAGCTCCCCAATGAAGAGCTCGTCTCCGGTTGGAGGGGCAGCCTCAGCAGGCAGAAGAGCGCCAGCACCGTGCCTCTTCTTCCTAGCCCCCTTGGACATCGACATCCCACTACTGGGTAGGGGGGCTGACAGCCCAAGCCAACCAAACTAACCAGGTAGAGGCAAACAACGGTTGTCGGCAACGCGAGGCAGCTTTAGCTAGCTAGCTCCGGGAACTAGCTTAGCAGTAGCTAGCTAAGTAGCTAGAGGTACCCTGTAGGCCCGCAGACAAGACGGGGAGACTCTAACCATCTCGCGTACTACACACTCGGACCGATAGAAAACGGCAAGGCACACGTTTCAAAACGGGGCACAGGCTGTTAGCCAACAACCCACGAGGTCACCAAAGCAACAGGGGGTGAGGTACCGAGAAGGCCATTCGCTAGCTAGCCTCCACGTGGGCACTGGCTTAGCAGTAGCCTAGCGGTTAGCGATGCCCCGCAGGCAAAACGGGGAATACTAACCGGGGTTACGACTGTAACCAGAAAAACAGAGCACAGGTTGTTAACTGATCACCGAAGCAACAGGAGGTAAACTACCTAGGAGACCATTTGCTGGCTAGCCACCGCACGGGCACTAGATTAGCAGTAGCCTAGCAGTAGCTTAGTAGTAGCTAGCTAAGCGGTTAGCGATGCCACGCAGGCCCGTAGGCAAAACGAGGGACACTAACCACGTTGCCGACTACACTCCGACTGAAAGAAAACAGAAAGGCACACGTTTGAAAACGGAGCACGAGCTGATAACTAACAGAAAGGAAAAGACTGTGCTGAAAAACCACAACGAAAACTCAGAGGAGGAACGAAGTGGCTAACAGGCACGGGGAAAGGAACTAGCTCGCCACCGGGAGCTAGAAACCTCACCTGTTGTGGTGCTACGTTAAGTAGCGCGACGGAAAGTAGATGACTCGCCGAAGGCAAGAGAAAACTTTCTTACCTTGCTAGCAAGGAGAAAATCCTCTGACCGAACAGCATTTTCATCAAAGATAAGGTTCACTAGACAGGAGGACGTTGTTAATGTTCACACCTGGCTGAATGATGAAAATCTGGAGTGAGATGGGTCTGCTACTGTATTTAGAGTAGCTGACGCGGGTGCGCGTGACCCTTAAAGTCTCACGAGCCTTGTTGTTTACAAGGCGCTGTGGTATGTGCTCAGAGAATGATGTGCGAATAAGTGCGTTTCCCATAGAGGAGTCAAACTTATCGACTGTAATAGAATGGTATTAGTTTAAAAGTAGTACTGCCCGCCTTATTATTTATTAGTATTTGTATTAGTATTTGTACTATGCTGGTTCATTGGTTATTTATTTCAGTGTTTTGGTTTTTGTGTGTCTGTCTTTGTAATCACTTGTTTTACTCTGTGCTGCTGCCTATCTTGGCCAGGACACCCTTGCAAGAGATTATTTATCTCAATGGGATAAATACCGTGGCCCATGGAAGTAAAAATGACAACTGTTTTGCAAGGGAACGCAAATGTATTGCGAAGGAATGCAAAACCTTTGTGAGGGAACGCAAAACATTCAGCTTTTTATTTTCTTCTCCATGGCCCTTTAGGGGCTCCGTAGAGGACCGCATATTTTCGCGTTGAGTATGTTTTTTTATAAATCCCAACGATGGCGTAAAAAGTGGCGTACGCCTTCTTCTGTGCGTTCACAGTTCATATTCAAGTTCACAAAATAGAATGTAAATGGTCAAATATTATTTTACAGATATTTCTTAAATTATTATAATAAAACACCTTCAATAAAAAGATGGCACTAAACATTCAGCAGAGAAATACTGTAATTTGACTGATATTTCCCAGATTATTACAATCAAATACTTTCCATAAAGTGATGGCACTAAAAGTTCTACAAAGAACCACTTCATTCATTCATTGCCAAAACTTGCCTCGTGCCTTTTTACAGATAGTTCACTCAGTTAAGCATTTATTAAGTCTGAATATACATGAGTTTTGGCGTGGTTGGGTCTGCTACATATTGAAGCTCCCTGCTGTACATATCCGGGACAACATCCTGAGGCAGGGAGCACATGTACATCGATCCCCAACAAGCAGACTCAACCACCAGACTATGTGAACGTATAATCATACGTGTTATATGACTAACGGCACTATCTCCCATGACCACAGCAGGTCCTTCTAATCATACTCGGCAGGGATTTCTTTATTGCGCTTACACAGGCGCTACCAACTTTGCCTTAGGCACATTTTCACATTTGAACTTTAGCTTAAACATCCTTAATTACTGGTGTTTAAACAGGACTTCTTCGGCAAGCACAAAAACGCTTGCCTCGTGCCAATACGCGCTTGCACTTACGCGGGTGCAATTCCTTTACTTGCACTTACACAGGTGCAAATCCTTCCTTGCACTTACATGGGTGCAATTCCTTTACCCGGGTGCACCATAAAATCCAAAATCAATCAAAATCAAATGTATATCAAATAACATTTACTCATGGGGCGGGTGCACCCGACCCTCTAGAGAAAGATCATACAGTCTCTAGTGTTCATCAACAACCATAGATTTACACAAAGGCAAGAAACCACTTGAATCTTGGGTTCATGGGAAATATTCTTCCTAATGAAAAAAGACTGTGTGCAGCTGACCGTCCTGCCTCCTGCTTTGAACAAGATTGACCAAAAAATATCCGGAAAGTCACCCCAGGCTCTTGGGGCCATCGGACCTCCCTCGCACGTCTGCAAACCTTGGTAATGACTCCCCAGATCTAGATGACCATTCTATTACTTATGTGAAATCAGGTACCCTTTAAATAACCTCTTAATCCCCAAACCTGCTTTGCATTAATATACAAATGACCTACGGATAATTGCATAACATATACCGACACATTGACACTACTAGATACTACCAGCCTCCGAAATAACACACAATTAACCATCCCAATTACCCAAAGCTAGAGTTACTTTCCTGAATTCAACCAACTTTATATCCACCAAATATGAATCCTTCCAAACCATGCATCCGACTTAAATCCATCTAACTTCTGTCTATCCAACCTGTGTATCCAAACTGTTTAGCCATCCCAACATTATGTATCCAACCAATGTATCAAACTTCCTAACCAACTTTTATCCGCTATGAAACTTGTATGCATCCAACTTGTGTATCCAACCAATGTATCAAACTTTTTAGCCGCCCTTTAACCACTGTTTGCTTCCAACATAATGTATCAGAAATGCATCAAGAAATGACAGCAGAATCTCCATGTTAAGAAGTAATGACATGTAACTTCGGCAACTGTCAGCAGCCATGAAACCTGGACTCGTTCATGTGTCGTTCATTTTGAACGAATCTTTAAAATGACTCGGGACTAACGAGTCGTCTCAGAGAATGATTCGTTCATTTTGGTCGCGCATGCGCAACACTAGTTGTGTTCGAGTCATTCGTTAATTTCTTTCAGCAAAAGTATAGGAAGTGTAGTTCACCCATCAACTGGGTCTTCGAGTCTGAGTCGTTCGTTCAATTTTCACCTGATAGCTCGGCATAGAAAAGAGAAATGTTTTGTTCGCCACAGTTATGTAGTTACGACTGCGCCGATTCACTCATTGTGATAATTAAGTCACCTCAAAGCAGTTGCAATATACTCCTTTACTGAAACGTAATGTGTTGTATTTAGCCAAAAAATCACAATATTGATATAACTTTAAGATGTATTTATTTAAAATCAGGTTGTCCCATACAGCCAAATAACAATCACACTCGAACTACAACTAAATCACACAATATTGCAGTATACGCTGTCTAATATAATAAACTGGTTGTTTTTTTTGTTTGATTTGACTGTAAACTGTAAACTGAAAAACTGAAAAAAAAACTGACCCAAAACCAATAATAATTCGTGAACCAATTCAATCATTCCTGTTTTCTATGCTACGCCTACTACTAAAAGATTAGTTCATCCCTCGAATGGATCTTCGGATCTGTCAGAGAGATTCTTTCAAAAGATTAGTTCACCCCTCGAACGGATCTTCGGATCTGTCAGAGAGATTCGTTCAAAAGATTAGTTCACCCCTCGAACGGATCTTCGGATCTGTCAGAGAGATTCGTTCAAAAGATTAGTTCACCCTTCGAACGGATCTTCGGATCTGTAAGAGAGATTCGTTCAAAAGATTAGTTCACCCCTCGAATGGATCTTGGGGCCTACGTCTTTCGTTCACTGGTCACTTGACAGCTGCGTAGGCTGGGCCCCATAAATTAGCGGTTCACTCTCAGGTACTTAGTTCATCCCCCCCCCCCCCCCCCCCAATGAACGAAATGAGCGAAAAGACATTTGCTGAACGAGAGTTAAAGAACCGAGTCACTAAAATGAACCGATCTTCCCATCACTACCTTACACTACTTATACTTTACTTCATGATCTGTGCAATTATAGGATGTTTGAACTGTCGGAAGCGGGAATAATCACCATCTCGTGATTCCATAGTAAACAACTTGCAAACCGACGCTGAACACATCGTTTGAATTCTATAAATAGGCCTATATATTCTCAGAATTTGGAAACTCTGCTCGAACCTTAGCCGACTCCGGCACAACTTTCCATATTAAAGGGGGACCCATAATGCTCGGGTCATTTAGTGATGAATCATAAAACGTTTGTAATTGCACCAATGAACAGACGAGCCTGTAATGATTATCCCAATTATGTCCCTTAAGCAACAGTTCACTCAATTTCCATCTTGAAATGTTTTATCATCAGATACCAATGTTTCAAATTAAACATTGTAACTTCATTTAGCATTCGCAATCAAACAGCAGAATGTCAATTAAAACATGAGTGTTTGTTTTAATGGCCATTGTGGTGTATGTCGATGGTAGGAAAAAAAAATAATAATAATCTGTCATGAATTTCACTTACATTGATCCCTTGACCCGAACATGTTCACTATATCCTACATGTTCAACATAGCCTACATGTTCAATATCGCCTACTTTATCCTAAACAACAACTTATTTTGTTCTAGAGAATGTGTGAAGTATCCCTCTAATACGAAGGCACAATATTATAGACAGAGGCCTACAGCAGCCCAGTCTTAATATAACACCACTGCTTCTGATACTATTCTTATCCCATGTACGCCACACATTACTTAGGTTTCCACATCGGTCTAAGCATTACATTAACGTGCATTTCCGGAGTTTCATTGCTTATTTATTCATGTAGTATTATCACGGCATATTGCATGCCTGTAGGCCTATATGCTGTAGGGCTCTCAAAAGCATATTCTTTAAATCACACGTGTCCTGTGTTTTCATGACACCTCGGCAAATTCCTTTTAAGCGTATTACGTAACCAACTTGGCAAAACCTGCTTCTGATTATGATTCAACTGAATACCCCTTCAGACCATCCACATTACGGTAACGAAATAGCTGTCATTACCTGACCACATGTTTTTGCCGGTCGGGTCCAAATAGTTGAATAATGCCACGCTGGCTCCCTGTCCACTCCACTTCTGAAAGCGATATTCATGACGGGGTCTCCTCCGAGTCTGATGGTCACGGATTCCAAATTGCAATGAGTCTGTACCGGTGCCGTGGCCCATGACGAGATTCTCCCATTGCTTTGTCGTTTTCTTTGTTGATTTCCTTTAGTGGTTTGTTGAAAGGAAGGATGCTAGCTTGGTTAGCCACTGACTCCAACTGCCTTTCGACGATAGGCCACAACTCATGCAGACTGATTTAAACAGCCAGTCCATATTGTACATTTTTTGGCCAAACGAGAACTATGACCTCGCTGAGTCTAAAATCTACGTCCTTACTTTTCACCCGATTAGTATACCTTAATGTAATCGGTCACTTTAACCATGACATGGGAATTATATCATTCTTCCAGGATAAATGAACGCGATGATTCCATTCCTCATTAGAAATATACGCCATTGCCAGACCGATTTTCACCATCAAAATAGAATAAGGTTTAACTGTAGGATTAGCGATTTCCAAGCATTTCCTGTCACCTCATCCAACAGCACAGAAATTAGCTTTGACATCAGGCCATGTAAATACCCCCCCCCACCCCCACCTCTCATGAGCTGATATTTGATTGTGAACAGCTGTGTTAGTGATTAGTGTGTGTGCAACGCGCTGTGTGACGGCTACGTCAACAGTGCACAGACTTCAAAGTGTCTGGCTGAACTTCAGCTGACGCTCCATTAATTAGAACACTCTTGCAACCAAGTGAACTACTATGACGGACTTAGGGGGGGGGGGGGCTAACCCCGCCTACGGGGTAAGTTGTAACATTTCACTTCCCCACTTATTGTTGTAATTTTGTAATTTTGCAAGAAAGGTAGGTCCTGGAAACAAACTTGTAGCAGAGATCTGTCTGTTGCTTGTATTAAAACATGATTAATCTAACTATTTAAAATATATATTTAGCCAAAACCAAATGTGTTAGGTTGTGCTCCGCGCTCCCATGCTCAAATATTCTTTGTTGATCACACGCAAAACGGGTGCAATATTTATGAGCAATCTGTTGGAACAAATGCTATTTGGGATCTTAGTAAATTCGGGCATAAGGTGGCAAAGAAATTAGCTAATTATGGCAAATTATGGTAAAATAAGGACCGGTAAAAAGCAGAAAGGGATACTGAAAAAACTCCTGTATTTTTACAACAAAAATTAACAGTACTTTTCTGGCAATACAGTTGCCAACTAATAGCTGTAAATTCACAGCACAGGCAAATACAATAATTTTGTGGCATATAAGTTGTCAACTAATAGCTGTAAATTCATAGCACAGGCAAATACAATAATTTAGTGGCATTAAAGTTGTACTAATAGCTGTAATTTAATTGCAGTAAATTACTGGCAATTTAGTTGCCATCACTTTATTGTAAATTTGACAGTAACCTATTGTCAACTTTATTGCCAGGAATTTACTGTGAATTCAGCATGACACTATTTACAGTGTCGTTTTTGCTGGTTCACCAAAAGACAGCTAATATAATACTTGTTACAGATCAAGCGAATGTACTTGTCCCATGCAGGAGCTGTGTGGGCCTCCTGTTTATCAGTTAGTCCTTCCTATTTCACCCTAAACTTTACATTCTGCTCTCTGGCGCAAAACTGCAAGTGACGGCTTGTTCAGACACAAGGACCTTGGTTATGACTAAACTGTTCCTGAATTTCTCATTTTAAGAATGGGACTTCACATTAAAAGGTTCAAACACTAATTGAAAAAGTGCTTCTGTAAATATATATTACAATCCTTTTGATTATACTAATCGTCAAAAAGACAAAAGCAGGTTTCAGCACCCTGGGAAGCTCTGGCGTTCATTGAAGCTGTGGTCTCGAACCCGGATCTTATGCTTGCCCTCACTAGTAGAGTCCTTAACCAGTCCTAAAACAGAAAAGATGCCTATTCCCATGAACTATGTGATAGTACTTCTAGTTGATTTAGATGACTTAATCATTAATTAAAATGTATATAAAGTAAAAAAAATCGGATTAACTCAGTGACGGACAAGAAAGTGAATAATTGTATGAACATTGCTATTGAGTGGTGGGGCAGGGAGACAATAGGTATCCTGATTACATCAACCAGTCCTAGACCAAGACAGTGTCACTTCATACTGAAGTGTGGGTGAAAATATATTTTGAGAAAGAAATTGAGTAAATTAGATATTTTGTCTTCGTCAATTTATGCTTATAAGTTGTGTTTGTTTATAATGAATATGCATATATGTAATTGTGTTTCTGTATATACAGTACTGTGCATAAGTTTTAGGCAGGGAATGCTGTTTTGAAGGCGAAGGGTGGTCACACCAAATGTTGTTTTGATACCGATTTGGTTTTTCCTCACTTTGTATTTTTATATATATATTTTTTATAACTTTAAAGACTTCACACCTGCCTAAAACTTTTGCACAGTACTGTATATATAATGAATATGTACAGTGCCTTGCAAAAGTATTCACCCCCCTTGGCATTTTTCATGTTTTGTTGCCTCACAACCTGGAATTAGAATGGATTGTTTGAAGGTTTGCATCATTTCATCCAGAGAACATGCCTACAACTTTGAAGATGTGATTTTTTTTTTATTGTGAAGCAAACAACAAATAGGACAAAATAACAGAAAACTTCAGCGTGCATAAATATTCACCCCCCTAAGGTCAGTACTTTGTAGAGTCGCTTTGGATAAGTCTCTATGAGCTTGCCACATCTTGTCACTGGGATTTTTGCCCATTCCTCAAGGCAAAACTGCTCCAGCTCCTTTATGTTGGATGGTTTCCGCTTGTGAACAGCAATCTTCAAGTCTGACCACTGATTCTCAATTGGATTGAGATCTGGGCTTTGACTAGGCCATTCCAACACATTTAAACGTTTCCCCTTAAACCACTCGAGTGTCGCTTTAGCAGTATGCTTCGGGTCATTGTCCTGCTGGAAGGTGAACCTCCGTCCCAGTCTCAAATCACAGGCAGACTGAAACAGGTTTTGCTCAAGAATATCCCTGTATTTAGCACCATCCATCTTTCCCTCGACTCGAATCAGTTTCCCAGTCCCTGCTGCTGAAAAACATCCTCACAGCATGATGCTGCCACCACCATGTTTCACTGTGGGGATGGTGTTCTTGGGGTAATGGGATGTGTTGGGTTTGCGCCAGACATAGCGTTTTCCTTGGTGGCCGAAAAGTTCGATTTTAGTCTCATCTGACCAGAGCACCTTTCTCCATACATTTGGGGAGTCGCCCACGTGCCTTTTGGCAAACTCAAAACGTGCCTTCTTATTTTTAACACTAAGTAATGGCTTTTTTCTGGCCACTCTTCCATAAAGTCCAGCTCTATGGAGTGTACGGCTTATTGTGGTCCCATGTACAGATACACCAGTCTCTGCTGTGGAACTCTGCAGCTCCTTTAGGGTTACCTTTGGTCTCTGTGCTGCCTCTCTGATTAATGCCCTCCTTGCCCGGTCGGTGTGCGGCCCTCTCTTGGCAGGTTTGTTGTGGTACCATGTTCTTTCCATTTGAAGATGATGGATTTGATGGTGCTCCGGGGGATCATCAAAGATTTGGATATTTTTTTTATAACCCAACCCTGACTTGTACTTCTCAACAACTTTGTCCCTGACTTGTTTGGAGAGCTCCTTGGTCTTCATGGTGTGATGCCTCTTGCTTAGTGGTGTTGCAGCCTCTGGGACCTTTCAGAAAAGGTGTGTTTATACTGACAGATCATGTCACACTTAGATTACACACAGGTGGACTTCATTTCACGAATTATGTTACTTCTGAAGGTAATTGGTTGCACCAGAACTTTTGAGGGGCTTCATAGAAAAAGGGGTGAATATATATGCACATGCCAATTTCCAGATTTTTATTTAAAAAAATAATTTTTCATTAATATTTTTCTCATTTCACTTCACCAACTTAGACTATTTTGTGCAGATCCATCACATAAAATTCAGATTAAAAAAACATTTAAATTACAGGTTGTAATGTAACAAAATAAGTAACTAGCCAAGGGGGGTGAATACTTTTGCAAGGCACTGTATATATGTAATTGGGTACAAACACATGTCTACTACTGTATGCTAAACTGTTACAACAGACGGCTGTGAACATAACACTGAAAATGCAACAATAAAATCATTTCGTATCAGTGTGTAGTAGAGGCTTCTAGTTCTTATTCATTTGATGGGCAGTGTGTGATGTTTTTCTGCTAAATACAATTAAAAATAGATTTTATTGAAGTGTTGTCTAATGTTTTGTATGTTGTGTGTGTGCTTTTGGGTTTCAAATGTTTCATGATTTTTTTTTAATTGCCATAGTTTCATAAATCGGGGTTAAGCAATTTGAAAAAAATGGGATTTGCTTCTTCTGCACAGATTGCAGCTGGATTCTTAGGTAGAACAGTGTAACGCTTCACGTTTTGCCGTGGCGGTGCACCAACCCAAGGCCTACATTTTTCCAGGATAGATATCGAAACAAATTTTTTTTTTCATTTAAAATAATTTCTGTCTAAATGCGCAGACAATCCTGTTTTTCCCATTCAAATCTTTGTGTAGCCTGGAGCAGTGGCCTAGAGTGAAATCCCATCCTCCCCTAACCCTAACCCAAACTCTAGCCGCTCAACCTAGGCCGAGACAGACATTGTGGTAGCCAGCAGAGAACAAACACACAATTCAAATGGATCGTATATACATATCCAACCACAGTAAACAGAAACAAAAAGGCCTAAGGCTAACAGCTTATTCTGAGTTAATTTGATTCTATGATTCATAAATATCTTTTTCTGTATCCAATGTTAGGGAGCCCTCCAGATGCGGGGGCCCCTTGAAGTGTATGCCGTGCAGCCCCTTCGTTGTCACTGGAGCAGAGTCTGTTATGATTCATCTCACTACAATGTTATGTGACCTAAAAGTCACAATGCGTGCTGTAGTGCATTTGCACCTTCAAAGAGCACTGGCCTAAAAGTCACAATGCGTGCTGCGGCACGAATGTGCAGTGTCAAATTGGGACTTGGCAATGCATATTCACATTAACTTAAGGTTTACATGGTTGAAAGTAATCTTGATATAGCAACATCTTTGCTTCATTCCTTAATCAGGGTAAAACTTTGAGGACACTATCATTCTATTTGGAAGAAGAATGTCTGTATACATGCTCCCAAATGAAAGCCCTCACTTTGATTATCAACATTTTGTTTTATAGGTTGGAGTGTCTTGGTAATTACCAGCTGGATCTCCGAACCATTTTTTTTAAACAATAGGACGCTTTGAAGTTCTATTTTCAGACAATTCGATTAGTCAATTTTGAACTTAAATTCCCATCTCTACCATAAATAGGCCCTGGCCCGGTTCTAGAATGTATTCTCTAAGGGGGCAATGACTGATGGTGAGGGGGCAACATAATTATAATGTAAAATACACACACAATTGGAGGACACCTATATTCTCATCGTGTTTATTTTTTCTGAAATGTTTGGTTTTTCATGAGGACAATATCTATAGATATCGCTTTAAAATCATACATTTTGAGAATTAGTCTATTAATAAATTTTACACAGAACCAATTTTCATTGAGACAGATCTGACACCTTTCATAGGGGTTAAATATTTTTTTGCAATATGATAGACCTATTAAAACTCTTAAGTGGTCTTTTATTGATATATATATATATTTTTTTTTTCCCATTCCTAGGCTGTTCTTTCCCACAGGGTTATTGAACATTTCTTCTCTGTGTCCAAATAAGTCGAGCTTCTTTATTTTCTATTTACGTCACCAGATTTCCTGTTCACCCATCATACTCTTTGATCCTTTTTTTATCATAGCCACATCAACCTCCCATTCCTTGTAAAAAGCCACACCACATTCCTCCATATCTAGACTACTCTTCTTGCTGTGCTGAAGTTACCCTGTGCAGTCTCCACTGGCACTAACGTTAGTCGAGGCACAGCCACGATACGCCGATGGTGCGTGCTAGCTAGCTATTGCTAATAGAGAGCAGGGACAGAGGTCCACCTATCCATTTTGACTCACATAACCCCGTTAAATGACATATACCTGTACTGACCTAATATAACGAGTGACGGAGGTCCACTACTTCTTTCATTCACAGTCTTTAATAACAGGCTACTGTTCGGCCGTAGCCCACGCTGACTCGGAACTTACAAACACAATATCAAATCACAGGCTAACAGTAGAAAGCGCACTTGACAAGCACTTCCACAAAGAGGGGGAGCAACCACCGCCGGTGCAGGTTAATGCTTTACTGGGACCGCCCCCCACCCTTGGCAACCAACCACCAGGGTGCCCCTGGCTTGACGGTACAGGGCAGCCTGTGGTTGGCAGCGTGTGCTGGTTGACAGGGTGAACCCACCCTAAATGTGCATCAACAGAACCAAACCAGACATTAACAACAGAACATAGCAAATACACATACTGTATTTTCCCTTGTTAGGGTCACTACTGTACATTACTTTCACCTGCATTGAAAGCAGTGCGAGGTTTATAGATTATAAAATGAAACATTGTAAATTCGAATAGACTAAACGAGGAATGACATCCAACTCTGCCGGTGCCCCTATACAAACACAGTTGGCTAGCTAAAATGAATAGTACAGTAATGCTACTTGCGTGTGGTAACACAAGTATACAATGGAGTGACGAAGTGAAACGATAGCAAGTTCAACATGCATTTTTATGTGGCCAGACCAACCAATCAGACATAAGTAAACTTTGCTGGCATGTTTATGATTGGCCAAATCGACAAGGACATTTTTTTTAAATTTTGGGTTGAAGCTGGGTTGGGTTGGTGGGGCATTGCCCCCACCCCGCTCCACCCCCTTTTCGTGCATGTAAAAGGTCTGAATAGTTACAAAGCCCATAGTCCACGCCAAAGGGAGGTACTCTCTCTCACAGAAAACACTTCTCCTGAACTGCCTGAAACGCCTCGTTTGCAGTCCAGCATTTTGTTCTGTAGCTTATCTACGTCACTAAGACACATTTGCATAATGCCCACCTAGTGGCTAGTTTCGCACGCCCTCAAACAGAGCCAGTCAGAGCGGAGGCCAGGAAGTTTGGATAGTGGTTTCACCATTTCCAGAAAACGCTGTTTTCGTCAGTGCTAAGGCAAATTCCCTTTGTTTGGCCAGCTGACCAATCAGAGCAGACTGGACTCGTCGGGAGGGGGGCCTTAAAGAGACAGGAGCTAAAACAGAGCGTTTCAGACAGGGTGAATAGAGGTGCGGCAGACCCAGGCAGTTTGGAAAAAATAAATTGTTTCTTGAACATTAAAACATGTGAACCCATTCTAGTAGAACTCCTAAATAAAGGTCTGAACCTGAAAATGAGCATAATGTGGCCCCTTTAAATAAAAGATCAATAATTAAGCCATTCCTACTACTTTTGAAAGTACAAAGCCCAAATACCAAAATTGACATTGAAGAGAAAAGATAGACCAGCACAATTTCAATGTACATTTTTAACCATTGACAATAGCATAGCAGTTTGAGATCAGAACTCAGACATTCGATCATACTCTTTCTGGAACCCTCCAAGGTGGGCCATTGTAGAAGTTGATTAAATCATCTGGTCAGTACTGAATGATCAGACACTGGATGATTCACACAACCTGGAACCCCCCACTTTTTACTACCTGGACACTGGAATGTTGTGACGTCAAAATGGGGTCACGTGCCAAAAAAAGGTTGGGAACTTCTTAGCTAAGCTTTCAGGGGAAAGGTCTTGGAAAATAGGAGACAGTGTTTGAATACTGTTATTGTTTGTGCTTCTAAGTTTGGAACAATTTACACTCTTATTTTTGTTAATTTGGACTGTAATAAATCTTAATTTAGCTTGAAAAGAATTTCAGCCTGCCTCTTTTACTATATCCCAACGTCTCTCCACCGTCACCCCAGAACCTGTACTAATCCAATGTTCTCACCGTCACCCCAGACCCTGTACTAATCCAATGTTCTCACCGTCACCCCAGACCCTGTACTAATCCAATGTTCTCACCGTCACCCCAGACCCTGTACTAATCCAATGTTCTCACCGTCACCCCAGACCCTGTACTAATCCAATGTTCTCACCGTCACCCCAGACCAACTGGTACTATTTCCTCTAATTTTATGCAGCCTATTTTTCTGGTATTCCTTTCTTTCCTCCATCTCTTTTTCCTGTATCTCCTTATGCAGCTAAAGCGTCCCCTTAACTAGGACCTCTAGCCGTTGCGTACCCAGTACCGCTTCTTCCCCCTCTATCAGCTAGTAAAGGGTGCTCTTAGTGAGGACCTCTTACCCAATATGACGTGAACATGGTCAGGCTAGCTCTCATCGGTGCATACATTTAAATTAATTGGGACGTGAGAAGCAGTCTCCACTTTTCATGTTCAGAATCTGATCAGGTGCTTTTTAGCATACACACACATGCACGCACACACACGCACACAAATAAGGGGGTGTTAATTAGTCTTCCAGTCTTTCTCCCCATCCTTAACATTCATTCCCTACTCTTACAGGTATATTTGAAAGTGTTTAGAAACAGGGGAATGTTTTTGTTGCCATTATTATGTTGGTCATGTTGTTATAACATTTGGGCTATTATTACATTATAACATAAACATGAGGATTTTGGGACAGACTAAATTGTCAACGAGAAAAGGACGCAAGGTTGAAATAGCTGATGATACATATATGACCCTAAATGAATGACCCACTTTAAAATGACACACATAAACAAATGTTTTATACGTTTCATAAGAGATAAAAAGATATTTCTAGAAGACAATGAAAATAAAATAGAGCTAGAGCCTTTGGGAATGTTTGAGGAGTTTGAATCCCTTTATTATGGGAACTATATAGATAGGAAAACGCATTTTGGAGATTTTGTTTTAAATAAAGCACAGGGACACAAAACATTTACATGCATGCATGTGCCAACCTTCAACTAAACTCCATACATATCCAACACAGATCCCTTAAACTCTCCTATGCAGTCTATTTGCTAATCCTCCCCAGTCAGACGTTTTAGGAGGGTATGGACCCCCAGGCTGTCGCTCATAGGCTGTTTGTGTTCTAAACCCAGCTTACAACCAGCACACACACATTAGCCTGGAATAGGCCATAAAACATGTCAGGTACTGTGTGCATGCACTGTAACGTACAATATGTTACATTGTCTACCATATGTACAACTGTGTTATGTAAATAATTCATGTAGATTAGACACCACAGTTTGTGTGCATCAATATTTTGAAAAAAAATCAGATATCTATTGGAATTTCTAAAAAGCAATGTAGCATGAAAGTCAAAATGTGTTTTTTTTTATCTTGTACGGTGGCCCTGAGAGGCCAACGCACTGCAACTTCAGAAAACACAGGCAAATGCTTTATGCTGCCTAACATAGTTAAAAATATTACAAAACAAATGAGGCGATGCCTTGGCAAAGCTAGTTCAGGCAGGCAACTCAAACGCAGCATTTATCCACGTCACATTTATTAACCAGTCGCATACGCTCAATACTTTAACACGACCTACTAAACCACAGTCACTCACCACACTTGCTCCTACAACTGTTCGCTCACTGCTGCACCACACCATGCTTCTGCTCGCTGCTGCACCACACCATGCTTCTGCTCCTGCTGCTGCCCACCTCCACCCCAGCTTCCACCTATTTAGGGTCTGTTGCGCAGTATCAGATGGGGGATTCTGCAGAGATCTGCTCCCTACCAATGGTTGTTCACTTAGCGTTTGTATTAGACCCCGGGCGGGGAAGCAATCAGAGCAGCAGACACTTGACCCCATACTTCAATGTATTACCATGTATTGCTGTCCTGACTGAAATAATATATTTCATTGGGTCTCCTGATTATGTTTTGTGTCTGAAATAGAATTGGTGTTAATGTTCAGCTGAAACAGGACAACTAATATATATATATATATAAAACTAAACGATATATATATACAGTATATACACACACATATATATATATATATATATATATATATATATATATATATATATATATATATATATATATATATATATATATATATATATATATATATATATATATATATATATATATATATATATATATATATATATATATATATATATATATATATATATATATATATATACAGCAGCCACATTGAAATTGAGTATTCTCAAGAAAAGATTTATACGATCACATCAACCTTTACAATATACAAGTACGTGTATATTTTAAATCTTAGCTTTGCATGCAAGATCCAAGATCAGTTTCAAGTTTGAATATAATTCTTCTTTCTCAAAGTGTCAGCCTAACCGTTACCCATTTATCTTTGTGTTTCTCACGTCTCCCACGCGTTTTCTTTCCATTTTCCACACTCACTCCTACTCCACTTTGAGACTCACCATTAAGCTTTCTCGCTTCCCACCTGTATTCAAGTTCTTTTCTCCCTCTCTTATTCTAGATGTTTGTCGTCTTTCCTGTCTTCCTCTTTCTTCTACGTCTTACACTCCCACTTTAACTCACTCTCTCATTCAGCCCATTTTCAAAAAACCCTGACCTCAGTAATTAAGACAAAGGAAAAAGAAAGATTGTAAAAAAAATAGGCAGCAAGCAGTAAGACAAGCTGGGCGTGTGAAAGTGATGACAGGTTATTTTTCACCTCTCCTCTCTTGACACCTGAAAGCTATTTCCCCCTCTCCTCTGACACACTCTAGATTTAATCTAAGTCTTCTCTGGGTGCCCCTTCCGACGCTGTATAACCAAATGAAAACCAATATAGCACACACTGTACCTATGCCACACATGCACAATCACACACACAAAACCACTCTTGGACACTTTAAACTTAAAAAAGGAGGTGGTGGTGGGGGGCTGCATGTGTTTATTTGTACATGTCTTGGTTTTTGTAAAGTGCATTTGAGTGTGTGTATGTGTATGCGTGTCCATGTGTTCATGTTGGTAGTAAATGGCACGAGGGACTGGCTAAGGTGAAGGTTTAATTTTCTTGCTGTTGGCTGCAAAGGTTTATTATTGCTCACAAAGTGCTGCGGTATCGCAAGAGACACGCCATAAAATTAAAGGCCCACTGAAGACCTCCTCTCTTATGCCACTGTAAATTACTAGTCCACCACGATTTCTCATTTCAACCCTTCCCCCTTTTCTTCTCATCCCTCCATCAATTAGATTCAATTTCCACATAAGGCCTTAAAATATTGGAAGTAAATAAAAGAGAAATAACCTGTTATACATTTTACAGTAATTTTATAGTCTAATACCGGCAACATTGTTTTGTAAAATGCCTATGAAAGACCGTGATAAGCATTTATAATAATGATACATTTAATTTATAGGCAGGGGACATCACAAGATTACAAGGGTAAAGGGTCGTACAACGACATTCACAAAGTGTCAGGCATCATAACGACTATGCTTGTTTTCTAATAGACAGAATAAAGGAGCTTTTTGAATGTTGTTATAGTGTCAGACTGTCTGATAGGGTTGGTAGAGAGCTCCAGAGCAGAACAGCTGAATGCTAGTGGTGTGTCTATCATGAATGATTCGTTCATTTTGAACGAATCTTTAAAATGACTTGGGACTAACGAATAGTCTCAGAGTTATTTGTTAATTTTGGTCGCGCATGCGCAACAACAGTTGTGTTCGAGGCATTCGTTAATTTCTTTCAGCATAGTTAGTATAGGAAACAGATAGTTTCCTAAACAATAGTTCAATCCTCAAATGGGTCTTCGGGTCTGAGTCATTCGTTCAATTTTCACATTACAGCCCCATAGGCTCAGTATAGGAAAGAGAAAAAGAGTAGTTCACCCCTCAAATGGGTCTTCGGGTCTGAGTAGTTCGTTCAATTTTCACGTGATGGCTCGGCATAGAAAAGAGAAATGTTTAGTTCGCCATGGTTATGTAGTTACGACTGCGCCATAGTTCATGATTCACTCACTGTGATAATTAAGTTACCTAAAAGCAGTTGCAATATTCTCTTTTACCGAAACATTATGTGTTGTATTTAGCCAAAAAATCACAATATTGATATAACTTTAAGATGTATTTATTTAAAATCAGGTTGTCCCATACAGCCAAATAACAATCACACTTGAACTACAACTAAATCACACAATATTGCAGAATAAGCTGTCTAATAAACAGTTTTTTTTATTTGACTTTACTGTAAAGTGAAAAACTGAAAAAAAACTGTCCCAAAACCAGTAATAATAACTTGTGAACCAATTCAATTCAATCCAATTCTGTTTTCTATGCTACGCCTAGCAGTCAAGTGAAAAGTGAACGAAAGACTCGAATGACAGGACAGGAAACAGAAATGAGTAGTTCACCCCTCGACTGGGTCTTCTGGGCTGAGTCGTTCGTTCAATTTTCATGTGACAGCCGCATAGGCTCAGTATAGGAAAAAGAAAAGAGTTAATGGGTCTTCGGGTCTGAGTGAGTAGTTCGTTCAAAAGAGTAGTTCACCCCTCTAATGGGTCTTCTGGTCTAAGTCTTTCGTTCACTGGTCACGTGATAGCTGCATAGGCTGGGCACGAGAGATCAGGAAACATAAATTAGCAGTTCACCCTTAGGGTCTGAGTCCTTTGGTCACTTGTAACATGACTGCTTCAAGCTTAAGTTATGACAACGTTCATAAGTGACAGTTATTGATTTTTTGATTATTACACGTCAGTTCGCATTAACCCCCCCCCCTCCCCCAGTAGTTCATTTTACTGAACGAGAGTTAAAGAACCAAGTCACTAACATGAACCGATCTTCCCATCACTACTGAATGCCCTGGCACCCATGGTCATCATAATGAGAGAGCTTGTTTGAATAGATGAGTTTTGAGGAGCTCTTTGAATGTTGTTATAGCGTCACACTGTCTGATATGGGGGGAGGAGAGTTCCAGAATCTGGAAGCAGAACAGCTGAATGCCCTTGCATCTATGGTCTGGAGCTGAAAGGGGGGCGGGGTCAGGAGGCCAGCTGAAGAGGACCATAACCCCAAGAAAATGGGAGTGGGGTTTGGCGACATCACCAAACGCTGGACTTGAGCAAGTGAAATGCATGCTGGGTTGAGAGGTCATTGCAGAATATTCCACTGCTTTAAAAAACTCCTGGGTTACTTTTGCAGTACATGAGCAGAAAGTTGAGGTGCCATTGGAAGCCACCTTTCTTCTTCCCATCATTCTGGCACAGGTTGATCTTAGTCTCATCTGTCCAAAGAATGCTGTTCCAGAACTGGGTTGGCTTCTTCAGGGTTTGCACCTTGTGGTGAGTATTTACTCTCAAGGGTAGACTTAGATACTGATACACCTACTTCCTGGAGAGTGTTCTTCACTTGAGTGGATGTTGTGAAGGGGTTTTTCTTTGGAGTTCCCAAGCCTGCCAGTGCACTCTTTTTTCTCAGAAGTCAATGAGCATGATTGCAGTTTTGTTCCCATTGAGCTTCAGAAAGCTCAATTGTTTTATTGGAAGTCAGTCAGCAGAGGTATGAAACATTAACTGTGTTACAGCCCCATATGTGTCCGTATGGTTTTGGTTTGTCTCTCCGCTTCTATCCACCAATCATTCAGGTGTCCGTCACGATGCAATCAGCAACCCATCCTCCGTCAGCAGCGCACCCGTGGCAGAGCCAATCACACTGTCGTCCGCAAGCATAAAACCCTCCCCGCTTCAGCAAATGGAGGACAGACACAGGGAGACGGGGATAGAGACCTCGAGGCAAAACTATAGAGACTTCCTGATTTGTAAATGCTGATGCAGGATAATTCTGATTATGAATTAAAGAGAGCTGTGTGGGCTTGGACGGGATACTGTCTGTTCGTATAACCTTATGGTGGTGTTTGTTAGCCTTTGTTTCTACATAAATGTAATTAGTGTCGGTACCACTGTACTCGGTACAGGGTTTATGTTCTACGTTGTTACTTTTGGTTCAGGAGCAAAGAGGATAGGTATGATACCCATGGGTGTACATATTAACATCACGTAGTATACCATTGTCTATCACATTAGGTTAGGAACGAGTGCCGTCCTTGTATTTCTGTTGTAAGAGTTGTTAGGCAGTTAGCCCATTTATTGAGTTCTTTGCTTTGGCACCGTTCTGAGTCCTCTTTGTCTTCCTGTGCGAGTAACATTGTGAATAAGCTACATATATATATCTATACGCTTGTCTGTGCTCATGAGTTTGCTGCTTTACCACATATTACACTCCGGGTAAATGTTAACCCTTACCAAACCCTAGACCTACCACTGGTAAGATGGAACAAACAGCTTTTCAGGGGACCCTGCATTGCAGGTTCCCGTGAATTTTGTTGCCAATTCTCTTTTGATCCTCACAAAATGTCTAAACATATTGACATCACATATTAGAGGAAACCCTACTATTGAAAA
>JAPMUY010006869.1:45000-50692 GCA_026901105.3 Galaxias olidus | reverse complement strand
ACACTAAGAAATAGTTTTTATTAGGTTTGCGATGGTTCAGGTTTGTATCCTGATGTTTAATAGAGCACTTGCATAGCCTCTTATCCAAGGATGGTTAGGTCAGCGATGCACTTATTTTATTTACCTGACTTGTGTTTTTTCCTTCTCTTGTTCAAAGCACTATTTTTTGTGAGTCGGTTTGATAAAAGCGTCTTAACAGGAGTTAAGACTGTTAACATGCAGACCTTTAGAATCAGCCACGTACATTCCACATTGTAAATTATCCCCCTGGGGAATGTGGACTAAGCAGCTGCCTGTATAAACTTGCTGGTGGTTCAAAATGCAAATCTACTAACGTTGTTGTTCTTTGCTCTGTATCAGAGGTGGTGCTTTCTGTCCCATCTTTGACTTACCCCAAAATAGTATTTAAAAATACTATGGCACTATGAAAGCACGATTACCCAAATAACTAGTTTCCCTTTTTCCTTTGGCAGATGTTTTTGCTGTGTGTATGTTTGGTGTCTGTATGTCTGACTGTAATTGTGTGTATGTTTGGTGTCTGTATGTCTGACTGTAATTGTGTGTATGTTTGGTGTGTGTATGTCTGACTGTAATTGTGTGTATGTTTGGTGTCTGTATGTCTGACTGTAATTGTGTGTATGTTTGGTGTGTGTATGTCTTGATGTAATTGTCTGTATGTTTGGTGCCTGTATGTCTGGTTATACTTGTGTGGATGTTTGGTGTCTGTATGTCTGGTTGTAATTGTGTGTATATTTGGTGTCTATATGTATTTTTGTAATTGGGCATATGTGTGGTGTCTGTATGTCTGGTTATAATTGTGTGTATGTTTGGTGTGTGTATGTCTGGTTGTAAGTGTCTGTATGTCTGACTGTAATTGTCTGTATGTCTGGTTGTAATTGTGTGTATGTCTGATTGTAATTGTGTGTATGTCTGGTGTCTCTATTTCTGGTTGTAATTGTATGTCTGGTTGTAATTGTGTGTAACCTTTCCATGGTTCCCTCTGTCTCTACGCTGTGAGAGGAACATCTAATTACTGTTAAAATCCAGGAACATCTGGTGTCTCATGGGACACCCTCCTTTCATTTTCTCTCTCTCTCTCTCTCTCTCTCTCTCTCTCTCTCTCTCTCTCTCTCTCTCCCTCTTTGTGTATCTCACTCTCTTTCTCCCTCTCTGTATCTCTCTCTCTCTCTGTGTCTCTCTCTCTCTGTATCTCTCGATCGCTGTCTCTCTCTCCTTATCTCTCTCTCTATGTATCTCTTTCTGTATCTCTATGTATCTCTCTCTGTATCTCTTTCTGTATCTCTCTTTTTGTATCTCTATGTATCTCTCAGTATCTTCCTCACTCTCTCTCTGTATCTCTCTCTGTATATCTCTCTGTATCTCTCTCTCTGTATCTCTTTCTGTGCATCTCTCTCTCTCTGTGTATCTCTCTCTCTGTATCTCTCTATATCTCTCTCTGTATCTCTCTCTCTCTGTATCTCTCTCTGTATCTCTCTCTATCTCTCTCTCTCTGTATCTCTCTGTATCTTTTTCTGTGTATCTCTCTCTCTCTGTGTATCTCTCTCTCTCTGTTTATCTCTCTGTATCTCTCTCTATCTCTCTCTCTGTATCTCTCTTTCTCCCCCTTTTCCATCCTGACACGTGCTCACTCCTGTGTTTGTGTGCGTGTATTCGTGCGTATGTGTTTGTGTGTGTGTATTCGTGCGTATGTGCTTGTGTGCGTGTATTCGTGCGAATGTGTTTGTGTTTTCATGCGTATGTGTTTGTGTGTGTATTCGTGCGTATGTGCTTGTGGGCGTGTATTCGTGCGTATGTGTTTGTGTGTGCGTGTTAGTATATGTATGCGTGTATTAATGTGTGTTAGTTTGTCTGCGTGTATTAGTGCATGTGTGGATGTTTGTCAGTGTCAATTTGTGTGTGTGTGCACATTGCAACCCTTTTGTAGACCAGACCTTCATAGCTGTTCATGACCCTAACCCTAACCTTCATAGCTGTTCATAACCCTAACCCTCATAGCTGTACATAACCCTAACCCTAACCTTCATAGCTGCACATAACCCTAACCCTAACCTTCATAGCTGTTCATAACCCTAACCCTAACCTTCATAGCTGTTCATAACTCTAACCCTAACCTTCATAGCTGTTCATAACCCTAACCTTCATAGCTGTTTATAACCCTAACCTTATGAGAGTGAGTGTTAAATGGTGTGGAGGGAGGGGATACGTGAGGCCCCTAGCTCCAAGGGTGTTGCTGTTTGATTGATCACAGGTGTGTGTGTGTGTGTGTGTGTGTGTGTATGTGTTGTCCCTCTGCGTTGGCTGGGAGTGTGTTAAACCACAGGACTGAGGCCATGGCAGATGGACTTCTTCTTCATTAGTGCCGCAGGACTCACACTTCTTCTTCCTCTTCTCCTTCCTCCTCCTAAAACCATATCATCTTCCTCCTCCTCAAATCGTATCTCTTCTTCCTCCTCAAACCGTCTCTCCTCCTTCCTCCCTGTTATTTATAACTTCATAATATTCCATACCTTTGTGTCATATAATGTTATTTATAACTTCATATTATTCGATACCTTTGTGTCATATAATGTTGTTAATTGGAGCTTTAGGAGCTAACCAATGTAGCACCTGCAACTTAACAAATTATATTTAAAATATCTTGATTGTTAAAATGTGTTAGAATATGAGATAATCCGTTTTCTCATAATGGTTGTTTTGCTTCTTAGGGTCTCCAGTCCAGTCCAGAGCAAAGAGTCACCTTAAGAATGGACAGTAAGCCTCTCTCCCTGACCTTTAACCTCTCTCCCTGACCTTCAACCCTAACACTACACAAATTAATAATCAATCAAATACACTAACCCTAACAAAGGTTAATAATTCATCATATACACTAACACTATAAATCTTAATAATTATTAATATGCACTAACCCCTAAAAGCTTAATAATTATTAATATGCACTAACCCTAAAAAGGTTAATGATTATTAATATACAGTACACTAACACTATAAAGCTTAATAATTATTAATATGCACTAACCCCTAAAAGCTTAATAATTATTAATATGCACTATCCCTAAAAAAGTGAATAAATAATCATATTCACTAACTATTGGTTAATAATTCATCATATACATTTACACTATATAGGTTAATAATTAATAATTTACACTAATCCTATAAAGGTTAGTAATAATTAATTTACACCTACCCAATAAAGGTTAATGATTATTAATATACAGTACACTAACCCTATAAAGGTTAATGATTATTAATATACACTAACCCTATAAAGGTTAATGATTATTAATATACACTAACCCTATAAAGGTTAATGATTATTAATATGCACTAACCCTATAAAGGTTAATTATTATTAATATACAGTACACTAACCCTATAAAGGTTAATGATTATTAATGTACACTAACCCTATAAAGGTTAATGATTATTAATATACACTAACCCTATAAAGGTTAATGATTATTAATATGCACTAACCCTATAAAGGTTAATTATTATTAATATACAGTACACTAACCCTATAAAGGTTAATGATTATTAATATACACTAACCCTATAAAGGTTAATTATTATTAATATACACTAACCCTATAAAGGTTAATAATTATTAATATGCACTAACCCTATAAAGGTTAATGATTATTAATATGCACTAACCCTATAAAGGTTAATTATTATTAATATACACTAACTCTATAAAGGTTAATTATTATTAATATACAGTACACTAACCCTATAAAGGTTAATGATTATTAATATACACTAACCCTATAAAGGTTAATTATTATTAATATACACTAACCCTATAAAGGTTAATGATTATTAATATGCACTAACCCTATAAAGGTTAATATGTGTGGAAGCAAAACCTTCCAGTAACTGATCCTTGTATGAGAACAATCTGTTGCTGTTCACAAACTCCCTCCTCCTCTCCCTTTTTCCTCCTCCTCCTCTCCTTCCTCCTCCCTCCACCCTTCCTGCAGTCAATATTCTGGGAGTCAAGTTTCCCTTCTGTAGAAGAGCTTGATTTACCCAGTGGAGGGTTTGCCATTGTCCATGACCGTCATCCTGAATGGGGGGGGGGGGGGGGGGGGGTGATGTCTAACTGCATGCACCACAAAGGAGGGAGGGAGGGAGGGAGCAGAGTGAAAAGAAAGAGAGAGGGGTGTGTTACAACACAAGTCACTGCTCCCTCCTCTAAATCCTCCCTTCTCTAGTTGGTCAAAATGTGTGTGTGTGTGTGTGTGGGGGGGGGGGGGGACGCGTCTCACTGCTCCTCTTCCTCCTCTGTTCAGGAGAATAAAGGAGAGACAGAGGAGACAGGATGAGGACACAGAGGAGACAGGATGAGGACACAGAGGAGACAGGATGAGGACACAGAGGAGACAGGGTGACAGAGGAGACAGGATGAGGACACAGAGGAGACAGGATGAGGACACAGAGGAGACAGGATGAGGACACAGAGGAGACAGGATGAGGACACAGAGGTGACAGAGGAGACAGGATGAGTACACAGAGGAGACAGGATGAGTACACAGAGGAGACAGGATGACAGAGGAGACAGGATGAGGAGACAGGATGAGTACACAGAGGAGACAGGATGAGTACACAGAGGAGACAGGATGACAGAGGAGACAGGATGAGGAGACAGGATGAGTACACAGAGGAGACAGGATGAGGACACAGAGGAGACAGGATGACATAGGAGACAGGATGAGTACACAGAGGAGACAGGATGACAGAGGAGACAGGATGAGTACACAGAGGAGACAGGATGAGTACACAGAGGAGACAGGATGAGGACACAGAGGAGACAGGATGAGGACACAGAGGAGACAGGATGAGTACACAGAGGAGACAGGATGAGGACACAGAGGAGACAGGATGAGGACACAGAGGAGACAGGGTGACAGAGGAGACAGGATGACAGAGGAGACAGGATGAGGAGACAGGATGAGGACACAGAGGAGACAGGATGAGGACACAGAGGAGACAGGATGAGTACACAGAGGAGACAGGATGACAGAGGAGACAGGATGACAGAGGAGACAGGATGAGGACACAGAGGAGACAGGATGAGGACACAGAGGAGACAGGATGAGTACACAGAGGAGACAGGATGACAGAGGAGACAGGATGAGGATACCATTGTAGAAACATGTCCTTTGTCCCTGTTTCTCTGTAGGGGGAACGTTAGGCCTTCCTTTAAGTGTGCGTGTGTGTGCGTGTGCGTGTGTGTGCGTGTGTGTGTGTGTTTGCATTTGCAGGGGGAACGTTAGGCCTTCCTTTAAGTAAGCCAGAGGAGTGTGTGTGTGTGTGTGTGTTTGCGTGTTTGCAGGGGAAAGTTAGGCCTTCCTTAAGTGAGCCTAATGTGTGTAAAGCGCTCTCTCTCCCTTTGTAGTGATAGCTGTCTCTCTCTCCCTGTGTGTGTGTGTGTGTGTGTGTGTGTGTGTGTGTGTGTGTGAAGCTGTAGTAATACCTCTCTCTCTCTCTCTGTGTGTGAAGCTGTAGTGATACCTGTCTCTCTCTCTCTCTCTCAATGTAAAGCTGTAGTGATACCTGTCTCTTTCTCTCTCTGTGTGTGAAGCTGTAGTGAAACCTGTCTCTCTCTCTCAATGTAAAGCTGTACTGATACCTGTCTCTCTCTCCCTGTGGAAAGCTATAGTGA
>JAPMUY010006869.1:0-40000 GCA_026901105.3 Galaxias olidus | reverse complement strand
AGTCTACCCTACATTTCAGCCCTAGTCTACCCTACATATCAGCCCTAGTCTACCCTACATATCAGCCCTAGTCTACCTACATATCAGCCCTAGTCTACCTACATATCAGCCCTAGTCTACCTACATATCAGCCCTAGTCTACCTACATATCAGCCCTAGTCTACCTACATATCAGCCCTAGTCTACCTACATATCAGCCCTAGTCTACCTACATATCAGCCCTAGTCTACCTACATATCAGCCCTACTGGCTCACCCTCACATCTTTACCCTCAGGTATAGAACATGCAGATGAGATCAGCATGAAGCTGTGTTCTAACCTGTGTGTGTGTGTGTTCCCAGGCATAGAGCACGTGAAAGGATTCAAGGTCTACCTGGAGGATAAGAAGCCTGAGGGGACGCAGTGTCAACACATGGTCCTCAAAGACCCTCGCCAGCTCAACTTCTCCCACAAGAATGTTGTATGTCAAAGTAGAGAGCACACACTCTGACTGTAATATAACTATACTACATCAGAACTCTGACTCAAACTGTGTGTGTGTGTGTGTGTGTGTGTGTGTGTGTGTGTGTGTGTGTGTGTGTGTGTGTGTGTGTGTGTGTGTGTGTGTGTGTGTGTGTGTGTGTGTGTGTGTGTGTGTGTGTGTGTGTGTGTTGTCCAGAAGCTGAGCTCTGGGCAGTTCGTGGGCCTGACCTTTGACACTGACTACATGGTCCGCGTTGTTCCCTTTCCCACCTTTATGAACGACAGCTTTTTCCCTCCCTCCTTTCTCAGAACAAACTGTGAGTGGTCAATCCATTAGTCAATCATTAAACTGGACATGCTATTGGCTGTGTAGCTAGGTTACTCTCTCTAGTGAGTCATAATAAAAACAACTATTTAGCTTCAGGTAGAGAGAACTCCTGTTTTTAGTGTCAGTGACAGACAGCTAAGGAATTCTGTTCTAATGTGTGTGTGTGTGTGTGTGTGTGTTGGTTTGTGCAGCCTGTGAGGTGCTCCTAGGATCAGACAACCTTGTATGCAAACCATGTGAGTACTCACTGCTGTTTCCTCATGCATCTTTGCCGACTCATGCTTTGTTCAACCAGCTAGTGGAGATCTACATTCATTGAAACATGCTTGACAACTTTAGTAGACATACGTTTCTTTTAAAGTCCCACTTCAGTCATTTTATAAAACATTTCAAATATTCTGCTTAAACATATAAATCATGTCTGTTTAGTTTTCTCTGCGAAATACATTCAATTACCTTGTTAAAATCCTAAAAGTATAATTTTCTTCTTCTGCCTGATTAAAAATTCCTGAATCTGAGTTGTACCGCCCCCCTCTATTCGAATATCCCGCCCAGCCCCCGCCCCCCTCCTCTGCCGCCACGCATACTTGCTCCAGAGTCACCCCGCCCATCAACAGTGGTTGGTTAAAAAGGTTTACTTAAAAATATGTGACGTTACAAATCTGGCTTGTCTGAACTCTTTGAGACTGTCCTTGGTGCTCTGCAGTTTCAAAGCAGAAATGCTCAGCCATGGCGCTGGCTGCTTATTTAGTTCCTGATATGTCTTGTAGCACATGAACAACACCACAAAGACATGTTAACAATGTTAAAAACTTGATTTTCACTGGAGGGGGTCTTTAATATGCTGCAAAACGTGATAATACCTGTGTCCCCTTCCACCCCTCTCTAGTCTTGAGGTCCCCCTCCTCCTAACCTAGAGCTGGGTGATATGGCCCAAAAATACCAAGCTGTGTTTTTAAATAAGAATCTTCTTTAATCTTTAAATGCAGAATTAGATTGTGTCTTATTAACTTATCTAGGCATGTGTGTGCACCAAAACTTACACTCTTTTCATAGTCAAAGTGTAAACATTGCAGCTAAATGGGAAAATGTAAGTACTCCAAAACCTAGGAAATAAAATGGATGTAAAAATGAGATGGGACTTTTCGTGGGACATGGAAATAGGGTCAAATATAAAAGAAATTGTGAACTATTCCTTTAACTGCGCATCTATTTGTTGTAACGATGCACCCCGCACATACGCTAGTGCAGCAACAGTTGAATTACATAACTACTCATTTTAAACTGAACAGAACTAATAGATGTTTGACTTTATGCATCCTGCATCATGCCATTTCTTTACTTTACACTAGGCATTATGAACGAGACTGGCATTGCTCGCTAGACCCAGTTTAGCTTGTAACTTGGAGAGGGCATGCACATCAGGTGTTTCATAGCGTGAGGCGCTAAAAGCACAGCAACTAAGATAAGCTCTGTATTTACACACAGTCGGGCCTGCTCCTGCATAACACACAGTAGGGCCTGCTCCTGCATTACACACATTAGGGCCTGCTCCTGCATTACACACATTAGGGCCTGCTTCTGCATTACACACAGTAGGGCCTGCTCCTGCATTACACACAGTAGGGCCTGCTCCTGCATTACACACAGTAGAGCCTGCTCCTGCATTACACACAGTAGAGCCTGCTCCTGCATTACACACAGTAGAGCCTGCTCCTGCATTACACACAGTAGGGCCTGCTCCTGCATTACACACAGTAGGGCCTGCTCCTGCATTACACACAGTAGGGCCTGCTCCTGCATTACACACAGTAGGGCCTGCTCCTGCATTACACACAGTAGGGCCTGCTCCTGCATTACACACAGTAGAGCCTGCTCCTGCATTACACACAGTAGGGCCTGCTCCTGCATTACACACAGTAGAGCCTGCTCCTGCATTACACACAGTAGGGCCTGCTCCTGCATTACACACAGTAGGGCCTGCTCCTGCATTACACACAGTAGAGCCTGCTCCTGCATGCAGCAGATGGGTATTCTCTTTACTACAACAATGAGTCCCGTCGGCGTTCATAGACTTACTGTTTTTCATAAATGTAACGTTGCTAAATCAATTGTGCGACGTGCATGGATTGTCTCGATTTAGACTTTTTACGTTGTACGAACTCCTAATTGTAATTAATCGACTAAATCGTAAAATCGCCCAGCCCTATCCTAACCCTAACCCTCTCTCTCTACCCCCATGCAGTCTGGAGGCCAAAGACGCTGGATGTGTCCCAGCAGGGATCCAGTCTGCGTGTGGTGTTTGACCAGGCCCCCTCATCGTTTGGCTTCCACCTGTACTATGTGTTCTACAGACTACGACAGGATGGGCCCACCAGGACCAAACGCTGCACCCCTGTGAGAGAACACAACACACTGGACTAGGTTAGGCTAGTCTGGGTTAGGTTAGGTTAGGCTGGATTAGGTTAGGCTAGGCTGGATTAGTTTAGGTTAGGATGGACTAGGTTATGATTAAATTAGGCTGGGACTTGGTTAGGTTAGGCTGGAGTAGATTAGGCTAGGACGGACTAGGTTAGGTTAGGCTGGGACTAGGTTAGGTTAGACTGGGACTAGGTTAGGTTAGCCTGGGACTAGGTTAGGTTAGGCTGGATTAGTTTATGTTAGGCTGGATTAGGTTAGGCTGGGACCAGGTTAGGTTGGATTATATTAGGCTAAACTGGATTAGGTTAGGTTAGGTGGGACTAGGTTAGGTTAGGTGGGACTAGGTTAGGTTAGGTGGGACTAGGTTAGGTTAGGTGGGACTAGGTTAGGTTAGGTGGGACTAGGTTAGGTTAGGTGGGACTAGGTTAGGTTAGGTGGGACTAGGTTAGGTTAGGTGGGACTAGGTTAGGTTAGGTGGGACTAGGTTAGGTGGGACTAGGTTAGGTGGGACTAGGTTAGGTTAGGTGGGACTAGGTTAGGTTAGGTGGGACTAGGTTAGGTTAGGTGGGACTAGGTTAGGTTAGGTGGGACTAGGTTAGGCTGGATTAGATTAGGTTAGGCTGGATTAGATTAGATTAGGTTAGGCTGGATTAGATTAGATTAGGTTAGGCTGGATTAGATTAGGTTAGGCTGGATTAGATTAGATTAGGTTAGGATGGATTAGGGTTGGTTAGGATGGATTAGGGTTGGTTAGGCTGGGACTAGGTTAGGTTAGGCTGGGACTAGGGTTGGTTAGGCTGGGACTAGGTTAGGCTGGGACTAGGTTAGGTTGTGACTGGGACTAGGTTAGGTTAGACTGTGCTGGATTAGGTTAGACTGCTGGGTTAGGTTACGTTAGACCCTTTAACAAACTCACCTGCCCCCCTTTAACAAATATGTTCAAGATGTTCTTAACAGACATGGAGGAATCTAGAACAAGTGCTAACACACACACACACACACACACACATACATACACACACACACACACACACACTTTGAACCTGGCTCATATGAGAGATGGAGTCAAAGAATTCTCTTTTCCAAGCGTGAGTGAGTGAGTGAGTGAGTGAGTGAGTGAGTGAGTGAGTGAGTGAGTGAGTGTGTGTGTGTGTGTGGGGGGGGGGGGGGGGGTCCGTGTTAGTGAGTGGGTTAGGTTTAGGGTGTGAGTGGGGTTGGGTGGGGGCGAGTAGTTTTTCCCTATGGATTCTCCTTGAGTGAAAAATGTTATAATTCTACCTAGAAGGATGTTGTTGAACAGAAGTAGTATTTTATTGAGTATTCAAACTATAGTATAAAAGGCTGATGTTTTAAATAGTTTGTTTTTTATTTAATTAGATTGTATGATTTCCGAAGTTAGCGGTTTCTTTTTTAAAACTGAAATGTATGATTTAAGGTTAGATGTAGCATACAGCACCTGCAACATTTCAGAATGTTCAGTAGAGTGTGTTTACATTTTTAGTTTAAGTAACTAGGCTGACTAAATTGATAGATGTTATTAGGTGGCCTGCTGGTACAGCTGGTCTCCTGTTTTAATTGTTAGTATTACTATTACTATTATGTATTATTATTATTATTATTTATTATTAGGTGTCCGGCTCTAGCAGCAAGTCACCTATTGTAATTGTACGTATTATTAATATTCTTCCCACCTGAATTTGGCTTTCCTATGCTTTAAAAAAATGCACCAAAATTGGCACACATGTCCAGGTCTACTCAAAAACACACTCAATGCAGTGTCACCTCATTCTACCTGTTGGTGGCGCTATAGCATCAGTTCAAAGAACTTGTAGGACTTGTCCATTCCAGTTAGATGAAACTTTCATACACTGGCATGCATGACAAATTATGAAGTCCATTACTCTGTTTATTTATTTTTTTAAACTGGTGGTCTACCCAAAATGTATAAGTCCAAAACAATAAATCCAAATAATACCAAATTTTCATCATCTTCAGACTCTCAGCTAATTTTTTTTACAATATCTTGTTGATATCACCAAAACTGAACCCACATCACATCAAAACATATTACTGTAAACACTACTGTATATTCATTTTGTCATATCTCACTGGTTCTTTAAAGAATCCGCATTAAAATAATAGATAATCTACTGATTTAATTGAAGCATTTTAAATTTCAGAACTCTATCTTGAAAACAGATTTTTTTTATAAATATTTGAGTTTAACTTGAACTACAGTATTTGAAACAACTCCTCCGAGACTGTATGAGCAAATTACACCAAAATCGCTGTAAATGATCCTCAGAAGGTCTACTTTCAAAACAAACCAAGCTTGTCGATACATTAGAAGCTGAGGTCACAGTGCATCAAATGTATTACTGTAAACAGTACTGTACGTTTCTGTTTTGAACTCCTTCAATACTTGACCAATTTGAATCATACTTTTGTTTTTCTTATTATTCCCATTCCGACTTAAAAGTTTAAAAAAATATACCTTAAGTATTTTTAATTATTTTTTTATAATTTATTAAAATGTATGATTTTTAAAATAATTTATTAGGTCCTTTTATAGACAGCAGGGGGTGGGTTTCTTTTGTTGCACACAATCTTTAGATTACTTTTGGTGTGTTGGTGACTTTTGGGTTTCCATCAAAATGAACTGTTTTAAACAAACATTTAAAACAAAACGACGAGAAACCTATTAAAACACAGTACATGAAAGATCTAACTTTGCTAACGAGGATACTGAAGGTGGTGTAGGCTGGTGGGTGTGCAAGCTCCTCCATTTGCTGAGAGTTTTATGACCATTCCAACAAAATTTCTGTCTTATTTATATTTTTCTTTATTTTTTTTATGGTATTTTTTCTTTCTTGTTTTTTTTCTTTCATGTTCTTTTTTATGTAATTCTTTTTACATAGCCTGCCACCGCATTCACTGCTTGCAGTTCTACTGAAGAGTTGTTTTTTGAAGGTTAACTGCCCTGACTAAAGTTCTTCTATCATCAGGAACCCAGTGCCCTCAGAACAGCTTGCGTTCTCCATGACGTGGCAGCAGGAACGTACGCCATCGAGGTAAGAACTTCTTCTCCACACAGCCTGATGCCAGGGGTAAGAAGGCCATTAGACCCACTGAACAGTCCTTGTGTTTCAGCTGAGAGACGACAACAATACAACACGGAGGCAGACTCAGTACCACGTCAGCCAAGGTAACCTTTAACCCTAACCCTAACCCTTAGACGCAGTACCACGTCAGCCAAGGTAACCTTTAACCCTAATCCTAACCCTTAGACGCAGTACCACGTCAGCCAAGGTAACCTTTAACCCTAACCCTTAGACGCAGTACCACGTCAGCCAAGGTAACCTTTAACCCTAACCCTAACCCTAATCCCACGTCAGCCAAGGTAACCTTTAACCCTAACCCTTAGACGCAGTACCACGTCAGCCAAGGTAACCTTTAACCTTTAACCCTAACCCTTAGACGCAGTACCACGTCAGCCAAGGTAACCTTTAACCCTAACCCTAACCCTTAGACGCAGTACCACGTCAGCCAAGGTAACCTTTAACCCTAACCCCACGTCAGCCAAGGTAACCTTTAACCCTAACCCCACGTCAGCAAAGGTAACCTTTAACGCTAACCCTAACCCTTAGACGCAGTACCACGTCAGCCAAGGTCTAATAACACACACACACACACACACACACACTGTAACCTTTAACCCTAACCCTTAGACGCGTACCACGTCAGCCAAGGTCTAATATCACACACACACACACACACACACACACACACACACACACACACACACTGTAACCTTTAACCCTAACCCTTAGACGCAGTACCACGTCAGCCAAGGTCTAATAACACACACACACACACTGTAACCTTTAACCCTAACCCTTAGACGCAGCACCACATCAGCCAAGGTTTAATAACACACACACACACTGTAACCCTAATCCAGTAATAACACACACTGTAACCCTAATACAGTAATAACACACACACTTTAACCCTAATCCAGTTATGATAACACACACACTGTAACCCTAATCCAGTTATAATAACACACACACTGTAACCCTAATCCAGTTATAATAACACACACACTGTAACCCTAATACAGTTATAATAACACACACACACTTTAACCCTAATCCAGTAATAACACACACTTTAACCCTAATCCAGTAATAACACCCTAATCCAGTAATAACACACACACTTTAACCCTAATCCAGTAATATAACACACACTTGAACCCTAATCCAGTAATAACACACACTTTAACCCTAATCCAGTAATAACACACACACTGTAACCCTAACCCAGTAATAACACACACACTGTAACCCTAATCCAGTAATAACAACACACACTATAACCCTAATCCAGTAATAACACCCTAATCCAGTAATAACACACACACTTTAACCCTAATCCAGTAATATAACACACACTTTAACCCTAATCCAGTAATAACACACACTTTAACCCTAATCCAGTAATAACACACACACTGTAACCCTAATCCAGTAATAACACACACTATAACCCTAATCCAGTAATAACACACACACTATAACCCTAATACAGTAATAACACACACGCTATAACCCCAATCCAGTAATAACACGCTTTAACCCTAATCCAGTAATAATAACACAAACACACTTTGACCCTAATCCAGTAATAATAACACACACACTTTAACCCTAATCCAGTTATAACACACTTTAACCCTAATCCACACACACTAACCCTATTCCAGTAATAATAACACACACTTTAACCCTAATCCAGATGATTACTGGGTAACATTTTTATAGACAATAAAACGAACGAATGCTTAAGAAGTCTTCTTTCGACCATGTGTATGTTTGTTTTTTACCCCAGTGCACTCCCCCTGGGCGGGGCCTATCCGTGCCATGGCCATCACGGTTCCTCTCGTCGTCTTGTCAGCCTTTGCCACTCTCTTCACCATCATGTGTCGTAAGAAACAACAAGGTGGGGTTACCACATTCACTGGCCAGTCCCCCTTTCTGGTCAATCCCTGTGCTCATTGAGACTGAGCCTACCAAACTTGGAAATCAAAACGTTTGATCCATAACCACACATTTGTTTTATCAAGTTTTTAAGTTTCAATTATTTTAATTAAAACGTATTTTGTCAGAAGTATGACCTTTTTGATGCCAGCTCCGCTGTTCTGTGTGGGTGTGTTCCCATAGTAACCTGGTGCTAACAGTCCCAGTGTGTTCCCATAGTAACATGGTGCTAACAGTCAGTGTGTTCCCATAGTAACATGGTGCTAACAGTCCCAGTGTGTCCATAGTAACCTGGCGCTAACAGTCCCAGTGTGTTCCCATAGTAACATGATGCTAACAGTCATAGTGTGTTCCCATAGTAACATTTTGCTAACAGTCCCAGCGGGTTCCTATAGTAACATGGTGCTAACAGTCCCAGTGTGTTTCCATAGTAACATGCTGCTAACAGTCCCAGTGTGTTCCCATAGTAACATGGTGCTAACAGTCCCAGTGTGTTTCCAGAGAACATCTACTCCCAGCTGGATGAAGAAAGCTCTGAGTCTGTGTCTGCCGCTGGGGGGCCGAGCGCAGAGCGGCGTAGGCCCCGCCCCCGAGTGTTCCTCTGCTACTCCTCTAAGGACTGTCCCAAACACCTGGCGGTCATCCAGAGCTTCGCCTTCTTCCTTCAGGACTTCTGTGGCTGTGAGGTCAGCAGGCCAGACATTAGTGCGCACACCAGAGGAAATTATCACATTGCATCAGTACTTACCTGTTATCTGGATGACTCTAAAGATTTGAATATTTATATCACTATAGAGCAACTGGTAATAAACGTATCTATTGTGTTAAATTCGATTTAGTGATTGAGCAGTGTGTGTATTGTAGGTGATCCTGGACCTCTGGGAGCACCTGGAGATCTGTAAGGAAGGTCAGATGTCGTGGCTGAGCAGACAGCTGGATGAAGCCCACTACATCATTACAGTCTGCTCCAAAGGGCTGCGGTAAGGACTGCTCTGAGACAAGTGTTAGATAAGTCTGCTCCAAAGGGCTGCGGTAAGGACTGCTCTGAGACCAGCGTTAGATAAGTCTGCTCCAATGGGCTGCAGAATGGACTGCTCTGAGACCAGCGTTAGATAAGTCTGCTCCAAAGGGCTGCAGAATGGACTGCTCTGAGACAAGTGTTAGATAAGTCTGCTCCAAAGGGCTGCAGAATGGACTGCTCTGAGACCAGCGTTAGATAACTGTCTGCTCCAAAGGGCTGCAGAAAGGACTGCTCTGAGACCAGTGTTAGATTAGATTGGACAGGATTACTGAGTTAGTTTGAGCTAGAGAGGCAATCTAGGCTTGAGGATAGAACAGAGAGTTCGTAAAGAGCTTTAGTTAATCCGCGGTGGTTTTGGGTCCTCACATTGTTTTAATACTGAGTTCTTTCTACCTGTCTGGTTTCCATAGCTACTATGTGTCAGGGTAATACTGAGTTCTCTCTACCTGTCTGGTTTCCATAGCTACTATGTGTCAGGGTAATACTGAGTTCTCTCTTCCTGTCTGGTTTCCATAGCTACCATGTGTTAGGGTAATACTGAGTTCTCTCTTCCTGTCTGGTTTCCATAGCTACCATGTGTTAGGGTAATACTGAGTTCTCTCTTCCTGTCTGGTTTCCATAGCTACCATGTGTTAGGGTAATACTGAGTTCTCTCTACTTGTCTGGTTTCCATAGCTACCATGTGTTAGGGTAATACTAAGTTGTCTCTTCCTGTCTCGTTTCCATAGCTACCATGTGTTAGGGTAATACTGAGTTCTCTCTTTCTGTCTGGTTTCCATAGCTACCATGTGGAGAAGAAGAGCCGAGGGAAGACGCCAGTCAGTCGCCGTGGTAACGGCAGTGGCAGCACTATTGCTTGTGTTCCACCTGAACTGGCCACCGGCAGCGGGGAACTGTTCATTGTAACCGTGGCGATGATTGCTGAGAAGCTGCGTGCAGCGAGGCTGAACAATACAGACTCCGCCCCTTCACAGGCCCTGTCTCGTTTCATGGCCGTCTACTTTGACTACAGTACAGAGAGCGACATCCCCACCATGCTGAGCCTGGCCCCCAGGTAACATTATAGCACGTTACCCTAAAACACACCGTCTACTTTGACTACAGTACAGAGAGAGACATCCCCACCATGCTGAGCCTGGCCCCCAGGTAACATTATAGCACGTTACCCTAAAACACACCGTCTACTTTGACTACAGTACAGAGAGAGACATCCCCACCATGCTGAGCCTGGCCCCCAGGTAACATTATAGCACGTTACCCTAAAACACACCGTCTACTTTGACTACAGTACAGAGAGAGACATCCCCACCATGCTGAGCCTGGCCCCCAGGTAACATTATAGCACGTTACCCTAAAACACACCGTCTACTTTGACTACAGTACAGAGAGAGACATCCCCACCATGCTGAGCCTGGCCCCCAGGTAACATTATAACCCGTTACCCTAAAACACACCGTCTACTTTGACTAAACACATGCTGAGGCCCCAGGTTTGATTTGAAAGTATTTATTTTGGTCCATATATGCATATGTTACACACCTAAACACATACACAAAAATAGACCGAAAAGGGGTTAGCTGAAGTTTTCACTTATAATTGCTACCCCTTCACACATCATTAACTAAACACAAATTATAGTTATCATTTTACTTCTTCATTGTTAGCACCTCTAATAGACCCATATACTATACATGTATATACCTGCACATACAAACATACATGCGTATAATGCTACCACACATAGATAAGCACAAGTATATACTCAGACTCCTCAATATGTAAATACATTCATACACCCATTTACATATATACTTACTAAATACACTGTACATTTCATCCTATATCATCTACGTAATTATTGCACTATATCTTACAAAAAGTTGTTCTTTGTACATTTTTTTTAATCTTTGTAGATTACTGCAACTTTTTAATCTATTATCCAGGCTGTTCCACCGTTTTACTCCTTAAAGAAATAGGCATTATTTTTTGCGTAGTTGGCACATGTTTATTTTCAAACATGAAATACCTTCTTAAATTATAATCATTTTGGCGTTCCTTAAACAAACTCTGAATTTTTCTTGGCAATAAGTTGTTTTTGACCTTGTACATGATTTGTGCTGTCCTGAATTGTATTAAATCATAAAACTTAAGGATTCGTCATCATCATCATCATCTTCATCTGCTTTGTCCGGGGTCGGGTCGCTGAGGTAGCAGTTCCAGCAGGGCATCCCAAACTTCCCTCTCCCGGGCCACATTTACCAGCTCTGACTGGGGGATTCCAAGGCGTTCCCAGGCCAGTGTGGAGATATAATCCCTCCACCTGGTCCTAGGTCTGCCCCGCGGCCTCCGCCCAGCTGGACGTGTCTGGAACACCTCCCTAGGGAGGCGGCCAGGTGGCATCCTTACTAGATACCCGAACCACCTCAACTGGCTCCTTTCTACGCAAAGAAGCAGCGGCTCTACTCCGAGTCCCTCACGAATGCCTATCCCTAAGGGAGATGCCAGCCACCCTCCGGAGGAAACTCATTTCCGCCGCTAGTATCCGCGATCTCGTTCTTTCGGTCATGACCCACCCTTCATGACCATAGGTGAGAGTAGGAACGAAGATAGACCGGTAGATTGAGAGCTTCGCCTTCTGGCTCAGCTCTCTCTTCGTCACAACGGTGCGATAAAGCGACTGCAATATCGCACCCGCTGCTCCAATTCTCCGGCCCATCTCTCGTTCCATTTTCCCCTCACTCGAGAACAAGACCCCGAGATACTTAAACTCCTTCACTTGGGGTAAAGACTCATTCCCTACTTGGAGTAGACAATCCATCAGTTTCCTGCTGAGAACCATGGCCTCAGATTTGGAGGTGCTGATCCTCATCCCAGCCGCTTCACACTCGGCTGCGAACCGATCCAATGAGTGCTGCAGGTCGCAGACCAATGATGCCATCAAGACCACATCATCTGCAAAAAGCAGTGATGCAATCCTCTGCCCACCAACCCGCAGCCCCTCCCCGCGGCTACGCCGTGAGATCCTGTCCATGAATATCACAAACAGGATAGGTGACAAAGCGCAGCCTTGGAGGAGGCCAACCCTCACCGGAAACGAGTCCGACCTACTGCCGAGAACCCGGACACAGCTCTCGCTTTGGGAGTACAGAGATTGGATGGCCCTGAGTAGAGACCCCTCACCCCATACTCTCGCAGCACCTCCCACAGTATCTCCCGGGGAACCCGATCATACGCCTTCTCCAAATCCACAAAACACGTGTAGACCGGATTGGCATACTCCCAGGCCCCCTCAAAGATCCTCGCGAGGGTAAAAGCTGGTCCGTTGTTCCACGACCAGGCCGGAAACCGCATTGTTCCTCCTCAATCCGAGGTTCGTCTATCGGTCGAACCCTCCTTTCCAGCACCCTGGAGTATACTTTCCCGGGGAGGCTGAGTAATGTGATGCCTCTGTAGTTGGCACACACTCTCCGGTCCCCCTTTTTGAACAGGGCAGCAACCACCACCCCGGTCTGCCACTCCTTAGGTACTGTCCCCGACTTCCACGCAATGTTGATAAGACGTGTCATCCATGACAGTCCCTCAACACCCAGAGCCTTCAGCATTTCTGGGCGGATCTCATCAACCCCTGGGGCTTTGCCACTGTGGAGTTGTTTGACTACCTCAGTGACCTCCGCCAGGGAGATTGATGCTGATCCCCCATCATCCTCCAGCTCTGCCTCTACTATAAAGGGTGGGTTTGTCGGGTTCAGGAGTTCCTCAAAGTGTTCCTTCCACCTCCCAATCACCTTGTCAGTTGAGGTCAACAGCGTCCCATCCTTACTGTATACAGCTTGGATGGTTCCTTGCTTTCCCCTCCTGAGGTGTCGGATGGTCTTCCAGAACCGCTTTGGTGCCAACCGAAAGTCCTTCTCCATGGTTTCTCCGAACTCCTCCCACACCCGCTGCTTTGCCTCTGCCATGGCCGAGGCTGCAGTCCTTCGGACCTGTCTGTACCTTGCAACTGCCTCCGGAGTCTCCCGGGATAACATATCCCGGAAGGCCTCCTTCTTCAATCGGACGGCTCCCCTGACCACCGGTGTCCACCAGGATGTTCGAAGGTTACCGCCCCTTGAGGCACCTAAGACCTTGAGACCACAGCTCTCAGACGCAGCTTTAGCAATGGAGGCTTTGAACATCGCCCACTCCGGTTCAATGCCCCCAGCCTCCACAGGGATGCCAGAGAAGCCCCGCCGGAGGTGTGAGTTGAAGGCCTCCCGGACCGGGGACTCCTCCAGACGTTCCCAGTTCACCCACACTACACGTTTGGGCTTACCAGGTCTGTCCAGAGGCTTCCCCCGCCACCTGACCCAACTCACCACCAGATGGTGATCAGTTGACAGCTCCGCCCCCCTCTTCACCCGAGTGTCCAAAACATATGGCCTCAGGTCCGATGATACGATAACAAAATCGATCATCGACCTTCTGCCTAGGGTGCTCTGGTACCAGGTACACTTATGAGCATCCTTATGTTCGAACATGGTGTTTGTTATGGCCATTCCATGACAAGCACAGAAGTCCAATAACAAGCCACCACTCAGGTTCAGATCAGGGAGGCCGTTCCTCCCAATCACGCCTCTCCAAGTGTCTCCATCATTGCCCACATGTGCGTTGAAGTCCCCCAGCAAGACTACAGAGTCCCCCTCAGGAGCCCCATACAAGGCTCCCTCCAGGGTCTCCAAAAAGGCCGAATACTTCGAACTGCTGTTTGGTGCATAGGCACAGACAACAGTCAGAGTTTCCCCCCCCATGACCCGCAGGCGTAGGGAGGCGACCCTCTCGTCCACTGGGGTGAACTCCAACATAGAGGCACTTAGCCGGGGACTTGTGAGTATCCCCACACCAGCCTTGCGCCTCACACCCTGGGGAACTCCGGAGAAGAATAGAGTCCAACCCCTATCCAGGAGTGAGATTCCAGAGCTGAGGCTGTGCGTAGAGGTAAGCCTCACCAGATCCAGCTGGTAGCGCTCCACCTCCCGCACAAGCTCCGGCTCCATCCCTCCCAGAGAGGTGACGTTCCACGTCCCCAAAGCCAGCCTCTGCCACCCGGGTCCGATCCGTCGAAAACCTCTGCCTTCGCTGCCACCTTTCTGGCAGCGCACCCGACCCCCTTGGTTTTTCCCGCGGGTGGTGAGCCCACGGGACGGAGAAGGAAAAATGTTGGTGTTGTCCACATTGCTTTTTCGGTCTATTCCCGGCCGGGCTCCGTGGCAAGCCCAGCCACCAGGCGCTCGCTGACGGGTCCTCCTCCGGGCCGGGTATCATCCTCTCTTTTTGTTCTTTCCATGAGGGTTTTGGAACAAAAGTAGACCGAAAAGGGGTCAGCTGAAGTTTTCACTTATAATTGCTACCCCTTCACACTTAAGGATTCGTTCCCATTATAAATAATTTATTTGTTGGTTCATTATATACTGCTTTACAAATTATTCTTATTGCCCTTTTCTGTAATATACTGATTGAATTTATATTTGTGTTGTATGAGTTACCCCATACCTCCACACAATACATCATGTATGGAAGTATGAGCGAACAGTACAAAATGTGAAGTGCATTGTGATCCAACAAATTCTTCGCCTTGTACATTATTGCCATACATATTGATAATTTGGATTTGACATAGGAAATATGTGGTTTCCAACAGAGCTTGTGGTCCACTATCACAACTAAGAATTTTATTTCATCAACCCTTTCAATTTCAATCCCATTTATCGCTATTTTCACTTCTTTAACTTTACGGTTCCCAAATACCATACATTTCGTTTTGTTTAAATTAAGTGATAATTTATTTCTATCAAACCATATTTTAAGTTTCTCTACCTCCCCTACAAAACGTTCAATCAATTGATCAATATTTCCACCTGAACAAAACATATTTGTGTCATCTGCAAACAAAACAATTCTTAAGAGGTCTGAAACTTTACAAATGTCATTAATATACAAAATAAAAAAATTTGGTCCCAACACAAAGTGAAGGAGTTCAAGTATCTCGGGGTCTTGTTCTCGAGTGAGGGGAAAATGGAACGAGAGATGGGCCGGAGAATTGGAGCAGCGGGTGCGGTATTGCAGTCGCTTTATCGCACCGTTGTGACGAAGTGAGAGCTGAGCCAGAAGGCGAAGCTCTCAATCTACCGGTCTATCTTCGTTCCTACTCTCACCTATGGTCATGAAGGGTGGGACCGAAAGAACGAGATCGCGGATACAAGTGGCGGAAATGAGTTTCCTCCGGAGGGTGGCTGGCATGTCCCTTAGGGATAGGGTGAGAAGTTCAGCCATTCGTGAGGGACTCGGAGTAGAGTCGCTGCTTCTTTGCGTAGAAAGGAGCCAGTTGATGTGGTTCGGGCATCTAGTAAGGATGCCACCTGGCCGCCTCCCTAGGGAGGTGTTCCAGGCACGTCCAGCTGGGCGGAGGCCGCGGGGCAGACCTAGGACCAGGTGGAGGGATTATATCTCCACACTGGCCTGGGAACGCCTTGGAATCCTCCAGTCAGAGCTGGTTAATGTGGCCCGGGAAAGGGAAGTTTGGGATGCCCTGCTGGAACTGCTACCTCCGCGACCCGACCCCGGACAAATCGGACGAAGATGATGATGATGATGATGATGATGATGATGATGATGGTCCCAACACTGATCCTTGTGGCACTCCACAGACCACCTTCTTGTATTCTGACTCAGTTATTTATTTATACAAATTGTTGTCTGTTCTCTAAGTAACTACCTATCCAATTATTTACAATCCCTCTCACACCATATCCCTCTAGCTTCTTTAACAAGCTATGGTCTATAGTATCAAAGGCTTTTTTTAAATCAATAAATATGCCCACAGTATACTTTTTTTCGTCAACAGCGGTTGTAATTTCTTCCATTAATTTGATTAATGCTAGTGAGGTAGATCTATTCTTCCTGAAGCCACACTGCTGATCACTTAGCAACTCATGTTTATCAATAAAACATTCTATACGTTGAGCAAACAATTTTTCAATTATTTTAGAAAATTGAGAAAGTATGGACACTGGCCGATAATTTGTTAAGATGTGTTTATATCCATTTTTGTAAAGTGGGATAATCTTTGCGGTTTTCATTTTGTTTGGAAACACCCATTTTAAATGACTTATTACAGATATATTCTAAGGGTTTTGTAATACAATTAATTACCAACTTGACAATTTTCATGTCAATGCCATTCCAATCAGTAGAAATTTTACTTTTACAATGTTTAACTATATCAAGTATTTCCTTTTCATCCACCCTTGTTAAAAACATAGAATCAACAGGATTCTGCGCATTCCCATCATTCACACAAGCACTATTATCTGGTTCCTGGATTTTCCCCGCTAAATTTGGTCCCACATTTCCAAAAAAGTAATTAAATCCATCTACTATATCCTTATCCCTATTTAATTGACTGCCATTAGCCATAAAATACTCTGAGAACTGCTTTTTACGTCTACCAGTTTTAATAATACTATTTATTATCTTCCATGTTGACTTTGTTATTTCTGTTTTCCTCCAATACCTTACTGTAATAATCCCTCTTAGCGTACCTCATAATTGCTAGCTATTTATTTTTAGATTTTTTTATATCTAATTTCAGCATCCCTAGTTCTGTGCTTTATGAAAGCTCTAGACAAGGTTTTTTTTTTTTTCATGCATTTAGAAGCCCCTTTGTTATCCAAGGCTTATAGTCATCCTGTTGTTTCTCATGACATTTTCTCATTGGACAATTTTTGTTATATAGTGTGATAAAAATCTCCAGAAAAATATCATAAGCCTTATCCACCTCCTCATCATAGACCTCCTTCCAATCTTGTCTCATCAAGTCTGTTATAAAAGCGTTGATAGCTTTGTCAGTTCTATGTCTTACCCATTTGAATGAAGTTAACTTAACTTGTCTCCTAGGCTTACAATCATACGTTATAAAAATTGGCAAATGATCACTGATATCAGTTATTAATAATCCACTGACCATTACCTTTTCCAATACATTGGTAAATATATTATCTATCAATGTAGCACTATGTTCTGTTATTATAGTTGGCTTACTGATCTTAGGATGTAAACCATGACTATACATCGTGTCAACAAAAGTGGTTGTCATTTTATGACTTTTGGGATTTAATAAATCAATATTGAAATCACCACACATAAAAAAAACATTTTTGTCATCTAGCTTATCAATTATCGCAACCAAGTTATCCTTGAAATTGTCAATGTTACATCCTGGTGTTCTGTAAACACAGCTGACAATTATGTTTTTGTTTCTTTCTGTAACAATCTCAATACTAATGCATTCCATAATGTCATCAATAGCAGTTGTCATACTTCTCACTACTGAGCAATTGAAGTCTCTATGAGTATAGAGCGCCACTCCCCCACCCTTTTTGTTCGTCCTGTTAATGAAAAACATTTCATATTCCTCCAATTCCATATCAGCACTTTTCACATCATCTAACCACTACAGTACCATCTAACCAGGTAACACCAAACCTGCTAGCCTTAAACACATGCTGAGCCTAATTTCAACATTACATGTTGATCTTTGTTAAATGTCAGTACACTTTTCAATTATTTACAATTTGGGTGATACTTAAGGAAAACCTGTGAACCACAGAAATCTGTGGTACAGGCTGATGCTAGCGCTACACAGCCCTCCATGTATATGTTAGCTCTACACAGCCCTCTATGTATATGTTAGCTCTACACAGCCCTCTATGTATATGTTAGCTCTACACAGCCCTCTATGTATATGTTAACTCTACACAGCCCTCTATGTATATGTTAACTCTACACAGCCCTCTATGTATAAGTTAGCTCTACACAGCCCTCTATGTATATGTTAGCTCTACCCAGCCCTCTATGTATATGTTAACTCTACACAGCCCTCTATGTATATATTAACTCTACACAGCCCTCTATGTATATGTTAACTCTACACAGCCCTCTATGTATATGTTAACTCTACACAGCTTTCTGTGTATCTGACAGGGTTAGCTGATGTTTGCACTACAGAGCTTTCTGTGTGTATGACAGGTTCCTCCTGTTTTGCTAGGTACAAGCTCATGGACCAGCTGCCCCAGCTGTTTGGCCGACTCCACGCCGACCGCCAGCCAATCAACGTGTCCAAGAGGAACTACTTCCTGAGTGGGGCGGGGCGCTCACTGTACGTGGCGATCTGCAGCATGCACCAGCACATCGCTCTACAGCCCGACTGGTTTGAGATGCAGCTGGTGCAGCGATACCACACCTCTCCCTCCTCCTCCACCTCCTCACCCCCTCCCAGGCCTAGCACCTCCACCAGCTCCCCCTCCCCTCCCACCCTGGAGAAGTTTGACTCTGGCTTGGTGCTGAACGAGGTAGTGGTCAAGTCTTCATTGGGAGGAGAAGGACCTGCGGGTAGAAACTTTTTACTCCTGTCCTCCAGGAATGAGGCGGCCGATGGCCACAGTCAAGCCCACTGCTCTCTCCCCCTGGCTGGACCCCCAGCCAGCTCCTCCTGCCTCTCTCTGGAAGAACCCAGCTCCAGCCAGGAAGCGCGTTCCCCTCCTCCTCCCCCACCACGCCCCCCCCTGACGCCGGGGGTTCAAGGTTCCCCTTCAGAGAAGCCCAGGGACTCCGGGATCTATGATTCGTCGGTTCCCTCCTCTGAGCTGTCCATTCCCTTAATGGAAGGGCTGTCACCTGACCAGGCTGACTCCGCCTCCTTGGCCGGCAGTGAATCGTCTTCCTCTGGATTGGGTAAGGCTTGTTCATGGAAAATAAATCCCCAATCCATCCAAATACACTCTTAATACACCGCGGTAGGCTACCTCAACGATAACCATTAGCCCTTTAATGTCTTTGTGTTTCTAGGGGACGAGGAGCCCCCTGCTGGTGGTCCTCTGCACTGCAGCATTCCAACTGTTTGCAAGGCACAACTACATCATCATCATTATCACCAAGAACTAAGCAAAGGACTCACAGCTGTCACCTCAGAACCAGTGTAGTGCACACTACAAACTGTATTATTCAGTACAATCAACGAAAACCCCTGTTTTATACACTCTAAAAACGCTGTAATATACACTACACGCTCTGTAATATACACTACAAACTATGTAACATACACTACACACTCTGTAATATACACTACAAACTATGTAACATACACTACACACTCTGTAATATACACTACAAACTATGTAACATACACTACACACTCTGTAATATACACTACACACTACAAACTCTGTAACATACACTACACACTCTGTAATATACACTACAAACTATGTAACATACACTACACACTACAAACTCTGTAACATACACTACACACTCTGTAATATACACTACACACTCTGTAATATACACTACACACTCTGTAATATACACTACACACTACAAACTCTGTAACATACACTACACACTCTGGAACATACACTACAAACTATATAACATACACTACACACTCTTTAACATACACTACACATTCTGTAATATGCACTACACACTGTAATATACACTACACACTACAAACTCTTTGATATACACTACACACACATAGAGTATATTATGTAGATGTAGTAGCCTGTGGTCTCATGGTGTAGATTCCCTGTGGGTGATTGTATAATGACATCACTGAGTCTCTTAAGCTGTGCTCCTAAAAGGAGGAGTAGGAATCCAAAGCAGTTATCTCCTTGACAACCCTTTTAAAGTGTCACACCTGCCCAGGCGGGATCTCACAGCTTAGCCAAACTCTGCTACACAGCTCCAGCAGCTGTGTGGCATGTCCCCCAAACGGAACAGGGCAGGAGGATGAGAGGGCATTTTGTGTGTTTTGATGTACCACTTTCTAATTTATTATGTGTGAAATATGTAAAGTACCCCGACATCAGTTTTACATTCTGAGTCCTGAGGTTGTGTTTGAAGCTCTTATACTCTGAGGGAATTTCGAATGTTTGAAATGTGCTTTTATTACTAACTCTTGAACAATTTCAAATACTGTAATACATACAATAACTACAACATTTTATTACTAGGAATATGTTATCACTAGCAATATGGTATCATAAGCACAAGAAAGGTGTGGCATTAACAGTGATTGTGAAAACAGGGTATGTCTGTGCTCTTCTATAAAAGAATATACCTCTGCCTCTCTTCCAAGCCCTTCATCTCTACTACCACCAGTCTGGGCATAGGCGGAAGATCTCATCAATATTAGAATGAAGTGGCACACTATTGTTTATTTGATAAGCATTACTTTTAGTCTTTTTTAGGGTCTATTTTAAGCTTGTTTAGGGTAGCCTTTATTGTTTGTGTCTACATTTTAAGTAAACGTACTGTTTTATAGTACCATTATTATGTGGGGAACAAGCAATTACTAATAAAAGAAAAAAACATAATTCGCAATTGTTTGTGAAAAGCCTTCAAGTTAGGTCATCTATAGAAGTGAATATTCTCATTATTTGGGTACAATAAATTTGTGTTACCAACTTGCCGTTCTATATAGCCATCTTTTTTTGTCCCTCGGGCACTCGCGTAGTGTACAATTTGCACATGATATTTAGACCGAACCTAATATTTTTAGTAGTTTTTCCAAAGCTTATGGGTATGCTACTTTAACATTGAACAACTAGTACTAGTAATAGTTGTTCCCGTAGCCCATAACTGACTCTGCAGGGGCGCAGCTGTCCGATGAAGGTGAGATCACAGGATTCAGGAGCGATAAAACTATAGACAAACATTTCCGCCATAAATTGTGACAAGGAGCCTGGAACCAGCGCATGAAACTGTAGGCTTACTACACACCACGACTTGAATATGAGTGTGGTTCCGGGGGATGGAGGTATAGTGAGTGAATGACCAGGTTTTTAATATTCATACTTATGTATATCTACAGCATAGTGTGTTTTATTTCAGTTGGGTTTTTATCTTAAAAAAATTTAAATAGCGTACTTATTTTGTAAATTTTGGTGGCTAGTTTGGCAGCCCAACTAACCAATATTGTTGAGTTCTTAACCTAAAATCACTCCTTTTTCCTAAATCCGTCAAGAGAAGCTACAGTTAGGCTGGTGTCCCTTATGGCAGGCAGGTGGCGCTGTAGCCAATAGAAGAATCAAATGCATTTGAACCAAGCGCTGCCCGTTCAAAAGCATCGTCAAACAAGTAGCATGGCGCGGACTATGGGCTGCTTGCGTTTTCAGCGCACAGGATAACACATTATAATGCATAGATACATAGTTGGTTGAAAGTAATTACTTATTAGTTAAATTATATAGTACTTGAACTTGGTACTCTGTACTATAATGAATAGTCTTTGCGGGAATGACAGTCCCGCAACGAGGAATACAAGAAGGCATGGCTTGTCCAACACAGACTTTTCGCAGGGTCAAGATGGCGAGCTGTTTGTTAGTGAGAAACCTTCTGGCTCCGAGAGGATACAAGGTGCAATGGGAGCAACTGAGAAGAAAGACATCTCGGCTATTCACACCAAACATATGCCAGAAGAGCCGCTGCGGTTTCAGATACCCCGGAAAAACAAAGAAAAGCAAGGTTTGTTGTTCTGTGTTTTGCGTTGTGGCTTACGGTAGGCTAAGCTAGTAGTAGCTTGTCATTTTTGCTGGCAGTTGCTTGCTGTGCCTGTAGTCAGTGTAAAACTACTACCGTGGCCAGACAGGTGATTGTTGACGTGGGTTGAATTTAAAATCCAAACAGTTAAAGTGTATTACGTGATATTTTAGTAAAGTCTGCTGTAAAAGCGAAACGTCTGCTAACTACCGCAATATCATTGGACACACCCACTGAGGTCTTCAGGACCTACCACTAGAGTACTTTTCTTGATTATCTGGATTGGTTCGGGATCACCACTCACTTATGTTATGTAATAAATATACACAGTGTCATGGAGCCGATACACTCGCTGACGCACTGCTTTAGCCTCTAGCATGGCACGTGAGACAGGGTAAACACCTCCCGCTCCTCTGCCCGTGGTTGTACTCTTCATGCTGTGTTAGAATAGCCTGGTTTTGTCCGGCCTGTGCTCTCCACTTCCCCCTCTTCCTGAAACATTAAAGCAGGACGGATTCAACGAAGTAAAATGTCAATCACTGATTCAACACTGCACTTATGAGGCAGACCAGGCGAAATTATTGGGTGAAAGTAAGACAAAGAACTGCCTGCAAAGTACTGCACAGGTAGAGCAGTTTATAGCCAGCATTACAGTGGTACGGTATCATCCGTTATATAATTTAATATAACCTGGCTGGCAGATCAAGAAAGATTACAATTTGTAATATGTATGTATGTATGTGTATATGTAACTGTTTGTTACATCTAGACGCACAGCAGTTGTATGTAGTGGCACAGAGATACAGAGACACTGTCTTACCTGATGAATACCGGTATGTCATCAGCTAGCCAACTGCAGTAAAGCTGGCTTTGGCTTGGACTCAAAACAATATCAAACATATCTTTGATGTTGTTGCTGTAGTGGAGTCAAGAATATGCTACAAAGTTGACCTTTACCTCTATTTAAAATAAACCATTATATTCCATAAATTCTTGTCTAATCTGTTATTAATCCTATAACTGTTTGGGTCATCTCTGCCCTCTCTAGCGTTGTTCCAGTCAGTGCCTCTGGAGTCCAGGGAGTTTGAGAACCTGTTGACCATCCTGTCGTCTAACTATCGTGATGCAGCCTCTAGCGGTAGCTTCACCTACACCAAGCCCCGGCTGGTGCACAGTGAGCTGCTGGAGAAAGAGGTGAGGAGAGCTGCTGTTTATCTGTTTGTGTGTTGTGTTGTCAGTTTGTTGAGGAGAGGAGGCTGACTGTCTGTCTGTCTGTCTGTCTGTCTGTCTGTCTGTCTGTCTGTCTGTCTGTCTGTCTGTCTGTCTGTCTGTCTGTCTGTCTGTCTGTCTGTCTGTCTGTCTGTCTGTCTGTCTGTCTGTCTGTCTGTTTGTTTGTTGTGTTGTCAGTTTGTGGAGGAGAGGATGATGACTGTTTATTTGTTTGTGTGTTGTGTTGTTGTCAGTTTGTGGAGGAGAGGATGATGACTGTTTATTTGTGTGTGTGTTGTGTTGTTGTCAGTTTGTGGAGGAGAGGATGATGACTGTTTATTTGTTTGTGTGTTGTGTTGTTGTCAGTTTGTGGAGGAGAGGATGATGACTGATTTATTTGTTTGTGTGTTGTGTTGTTGTCAGTTTGTGGAGGAGAGGATGATGACTGTTTATTTGTTTGTGTGTTGTGTTGTTGTCAGTTTGTGGAGGAGAGGATGATGACTGATTTATTTGTTTGTGTGTTGTGTTGTTGTCAGTTTGTGGAGGAGAGGATGATGACTGTTTATTTGTTTGTGTGTTGTGTTGTTGTCAGTTTGTGGAGGAGAGGATGATGACTGTTTATTTGTTTGTGTGTTGTGTTGTTGTCAGTTTGTGGAGGAGAGGATGATGACTGTTTATTTGTTTGTGTGTTGTGTTGTTGTCAGTTTGTGGAGGAGAGGATGATGACTGATTTATTTGTTTGTTTGTTTGTTTGTTTGTGTGTTGTGTTGTCAGTTTGCTGAGGAGAGGAGGCTGACTTTTTATTGTACTTGTTTGTTTGTTTGTTGTGTTGTCAGTTTGTGGAGAAGCGTCGGGAGATGAAGTTGGATGGGAGGACTGAGAAGGAGCTGGAGGAAACTCACTGCTTCCTGTTGTCCGACACTCTCAAGGTGACCCCTAACCTCTATCAGAGTTCCTGGTCTGTCTGTTTGTCCTGTCTATACTCTGATAGTCCTGTCTATACTCTCTATCTGGTCTATCTGTTAGTCCTGTCTGTACTCTCTATCTGTTAGTCCTGTCTGTACTCTCTATCTGGTCTATCTGTTAGTCCTGTCTGTACTCTCTATCTGGTCTATCTGTTAGTCCTGTCTGTACTCTCTATCTGGTCTATATGCTCTGTCCTGGCAGCTAAGGCCGGCTGGCTTTGTTCTCTGTTGTAGCTGCCGTGGATCTGTGACAAAGGTCTGTGTGTGGGGCACAGCTGGATCACTGCCCTGGGGAACCCCGATAAAGGTGGGGCCACGACACACACACACACACACACACACACACACACACACACACCTACCATCTGTGTAGCCAGGTGGGTCTCTTGTCTTGGGATTCAGACACTTCCAGGTATCCTGATAGGTGCCGGCTTTCAATGTGCGTTACATAAGGAAAGCAGGCACATACAGGGTGTTTCCAGTGTGACAATTCTGGTAGCATATGGTACTAAAAATGATTCGCTGCGAATAGAAATATGTATCCCCTCACACGTGTGCGCTGGTATCCATTCATATAAACAGAACACTACAAACTACCTCAGCTAAATTAGAGCATACAAGAAAACATAGTACTATTCAAACATCAACTAAAATGATGAAAAATGTATCATCACAAGTTAAAGTAACGCACTGCTCTGACTGCAACTTTTAATGACGACAAGGGGTTGTTGTTGGGCCGGAGAGCGTATTGGCGCGGTACACACATCTATGCGAACGGTCACGTCACCTAAACCAAAAAAAGCCTGTTAAGGACTCCTCGTTAAATTCATAAGTTAGCCAACTAACGTTTGCCGTAACTACAAGCTGACTACAAGCTGTAAGATAAGAATATATTTTAGATAAACATCGTTGAAATTGTTTAGGCCTACGCTATGTAACCTATAGTTAAGGTTTGCCTACAGCACAGCAGCGAGAGCAGGAGTAGCTGTGCATCGTAAATGTTAGCAGCAGGGGCGTCGCTTTCACAGAAATATTCCACCACATTGTTGACATAAATAAATACTTGAATGAATAAGTTGATAATCATGTAGCTAGCTTTTTATGTTGAAATGTCCTTGCTGTTGCCTAGCTCAATCTCTTATCAATGTTTTAGCTTGACATGCTAATATAACGCCAGCCCCCCACCCTCCTCCCAAAAAAAGAATATAGGGATTATTTTCCTTATTGGCTCACATACAGGTAACCCTACAGCCTGTAGGTGCTTTAGAGAGGAAACCACACAGTATTATATCCATACAGGTACCCTACATCCAGAGAGGATCCGCGTTACATATATACAGGTAACCCTACATCCAGAGAGTATTCGCGTTACATCCATACAGGTAACCCTACATCCAGAGAGTATCCGCGTTACATCCATACAGGTAACCCTACTTCCAGAGAGTATTCGCGTTACATCCATACAGGTAACCCTACAGGTTATTTGGGGAGTAGATCTTAATTAATTGACAGTGAGTAACGGGTCAGAGATGTAGCCCATGTGTAGGCTATATAATTAAATAATCCTAATTGTTTTCACATATTTACATAGACGAGACGACAGACATATTTATATAGATTTTACATGCCCTTACATCTCAATCATATTACTAATAAATGGTGTCCGATATACAGAATAGAACCCATTGGTTAAAATGTTATTTCATACAGGGGTGTTTTTTGAGTTCACACCTAGAGGGGCATGCTGGACAGACAGTATGGTAAACTCCCTCTGTAGTACACGCCTCAGATGGTAAACTCCCTTTGTAGTACACGCCTCAGATGGTAAACTCCCTTTGTAGTACACGCCTCAGATGGTAAACTCCCTCTGTAGTACACGCCTCAGATGGTAAACTCCCTTTGTAGTGCACGCCTCAGATGGTAAACTCCCTTTGTAGTACACGCCTCAGATGGTAAACTCCCTTTGTAGTACACGCCTCAGATGGTAAACTCCCTTTGTAGTACACGCCTCAGATGGTAAACTCCCTTTGTAGTACACGCCTCAGATGGTAAACTCCCTTTGTAGTGCACGCCTCAGATGGTAAACTCCCTCTGTAGTATCAAAATGACCTGAGATGTCTCGAATCTTAGCACTATGACTCTGTGGTTTGCACTGTTGCTTCACAGCAAGAATGTTCTTGGTTTGAACCCCAGCTGACCCGAGGGCCTTTCTGTGTGGAGTTTGTGCGTGGGGTTTGTGCGTGGGGTTTGTGTTTTCTGTCCTCCCCGTGTTTGTTTCCGCTGGGTGCTCCAGTTTCCTTCCACTTACAAAAAACACGGGTTAATACACCTATCAGTACTCTGACTAAGGCACTGCCAATAGAACTGAAGTGTAAGTGTAAGTGTAAGTGTAAGTGTAAGTGTAAGTGTAAGTGTAAGTGTAAGTGTAAGTGTAAGTGTAAGTGTAAGTGTGTGTGTGTGTGTGTGTGTGTGTGTGTGTGTGTGTGTCTGTTCCGATATGTTGGGTGAGCAAGTCTGGCACAAATCAGCTACCGTGGTATCACACTGTCTGCCTGTCTCTCTGTCTGTCTGTCTGCCTTTCTGTCTGTCTGCCTGTCTGTCTGTCTGTCTGCCTGCCTGTCTGCCTGTCTGCCTGCCTGCCTGTCTGCCTGCCTGCCTGCCTGCCTGTCTGTCTGTCTGCCTGCCTGCCTGCCTGTCTGTCTGCCTGTCTGTTCATTGTGTGTGCCTAATTGGCGACCCATCTGGAAAGCTCTTTGAGTCCTAAGAAAAACTCAATCAAATGATTTATTATTACTGTTAGGTTAAGATTATATTAGCATGTTGGTAATGTATTTTGACCCCACGTTATTGAGTGACCAATAGTATTTTAAAATCAATTCTCTGACACACAGGGAGCCGGTGTTTGTGTGATGTGTGCATAGGTCTTTCAGCAGCAGTGTCTACACATGTAAATACAGCAGTCTATACATGTAAATACAGCAGTGTCTATACATGTAAATACAGCAGTGTCTATAAATTATACATGTAAATACAGCAGTGTCTATACATGTAAATACAGCAGTGTCTATACATGTAAATACAGCAGTCTATACATGTAAATACAGCAGTCTATACATGTAAATACAGCAGTGTCTATACATGTAAATACAGCAGTCTATACATGTAAATACAGCAGTCTATACATGTAAATACAGCAGTGTCTATACATGTAAATACAGCAGTGTCTATACATGTAAATACAGCAGTGTCTATACATGTAAATACAGCAGTGTCTATAAATTATACATGTAAATACAGCAGTGTCTATACATGTAAATACAGCAGTGTCTATACATGTAAATACAGCAGTGTCTATACATGTAAATACAGCAGTGTCTATAAATTATACATGTAAATACAGCAGTGTCTATACATGTAAATACAGCAGTGTCTATACATGTAAATACAGCAGTGTCTATACATGTAAATACAGCAGTCTATACATGTCTTATGTTTCAGGTGTGTACCTGTCCAAATACTCAGATTTGCTCCAAATTAACCCCTTCAGTCCTGGAAGCACGGGGGAGGTCATAATATTCAAGGTCATGAAGGTAAACAAACAAACAACATTCATACACGCAAAACCCATCAACACCAAAACCCATCAACACCAAAACCCATCAACACCAAAACCCATCAACACCAAAACCCATCAACACCAAAACCCATCAAAACCAAAACCCAAAACCCATCAACACCAAAACCCATCAACACCAAAACTCATCAACACCAAAACCCAAAACCCATCAACACCAAAACCCATCAACACCAAAACCCAAAACCCATCAACACCAAAACCCAAAACCCATCAACACCAAAACTCATCATTTTGAAAAACATAAGCGGTTGGTGTGGACGGGAATGTTTTTCAAATCTCTAATCAGCTCTATAGAATCCCTCAAGTACTTCTGTTTGAAACAGAACTTGTCTCTAAAGAAACAATGTATGGTTCTGTTACCCCTTGTGCTATACTGAGTGACACAACTTTATTTTAAGTATTTTATGGGCATTTTAATCCATATCAGTATTCGAATATTCTATCAAAAATATTTTGGTAATCGATTAACCGAAATAAAAAAGATTATATGAAAAAAAAAAAAAAAAAAAAAAAAAAAATGATTATTTTAGTTTTTTTTGTTTTTTGCGCTATAGCGCACTTGTGATGTAGCCTGAAGGCCTTCCGTGATCTGGCCTTCGCTAAATAAACATATTCCTTTTCCAATTTCTGAACATTTCTTACTCTGACACATTTGGACAGATTTTCTTTGATCTCTGAGCGGAGAGTCGGCGCTATAAAGCGCATGTGTTTGTATCGGTGATCCAGAGCACTTGCATAGAGCGCTCTCGTGCCTTCAGTTGGCGCGTTGCCTGCAAGTTAAAACTACTTGTGTGGAAAGCAGGGAAAATGTATCTAATGCATTGAAATTATGCTTTTTCTTTCTACTTTTTACATATTTCAATGGCATTGGTGTACACGTTATAAACAGTGTGTAATCAAAATCGTTAATGATAAATATTTAAATTAACTTAAATAAATAACTTCAGCTATATTTGAATACCCACATCATTTCGAATAATCGAATATTCGAATAACCGTGCCCATCCCTAGTTTTAAGCACTATTTGTAAGTCCTTTTGGATAAAAGCATCTGCTCAGTGACTGTAATGCAATGTAACAACTGGATTCAAAATGTTGTCCTCCTCATGGCCTTCAGCGAGCCTTTCTCAGGTCCACTCACACTCTGATCTACTCATTCAGCTTTACTCACACTCTGATCTACTCCTTCAGCTTTACTCACACTCTGATCTACTCCTTCAGGTTTACTCACACTCTGATCTACTCCTTCAGGTTTACTCACACTCTGATCTACTCATTCAGCTTTACTCACACTCTGATCTACTCCTTCAGCTTTACTCACACTCTGATCTACTCATTCAGCTTTACTCACACTCTGATCTACTCATTCAGCTTTACTCACACTCTGATCTACTCATTCAGCTTTACTCACACTCTGATCTACTCATTCAGCTTTACTCACACTCTGATCTACTCATTCAGCTTTACTCACACTCTGATCTACTCATTCAGGTTTACTCACACTCTGATCTACTCATTCAGCTTTACTCACACTCTGATCTACTCATTCAGCTTTACTCACACTCTGATCTACTCATTCAGCTTTACTCACACTCTGATCTACTCATTCAGCTTTACTCACACTCTGATCTACTCATTCAGCTTTACTCACACTCTGATCTACTCATTCAGCTTTACCCACACTCTGATCTACTCATTCAGCTTTACTCACACTCTGATCTACTCATTCAGCTTTACTCACACTCTGATCTACTCGTTCAGCTTTACTCACACTCTGATCTACTCATTCAGCTTTACTCACACTCTGATCTACTCCTTCAGCTTTACTCACACTCTGATCTACTCATTCAGCTTTACTCACACTCTGATCTACTCATTCAGCTTTACTCACACTCTGATCTACTCATTCAGCTTTACTCACACTCTGATCTACACATTCAGCTTTACTCACACTCTGATCTACTCATTCAGCTTTACTCACACTCTGATCTACTCATTCAGCTTTACCCCACACTCTGATCTACTCATTCAGCTTTACTCACACTCTGATCTACTCATTCAGCTTTACTCACACTCTGATCTACTCATTCAGCTTTACTCACACTCTGATCTACTCATTCAGCTTTACTCACACTCTGATCTACTCATTCAGCTTTACTCACACTCTGATCTACTCCTTCAGCTTTACTCACACTCTGATCTACTCATTCAGCTTTACCCCACACTCTGATCTACTCATTCAGCTTTACCCCACACTCTGATCTACTCATTCAGCTTTACTCACACTCTGATCTACTCCTTCAGCTTTACTCACACTCTGATCTACTCATTCAGCTTTACTCACACTCTGATCTCATTCAGCTTTACTCACACTCTGATCTACTCATTCAGCTTTACCCACACTCTGATCTCATTCAGCTTTACTCACACTCTGATCTACTCATTCAGCTTTACTCACACTCTGATCTACTCATTCAGCTTTACCCACACTCTGATCTACTCCTTCAGCTTTACTCACGGTCTGATCTACTCATTCAGCTTTACTCACACTGATCTCATTCAGCTTTACTCACACTCTGGTCTACTCATTCAGCTTTACTCACGCTCTGATCTACTCCTTCAGCTTTACTCACGCTCTGATCTACTCATTCAGCTTTACTCACACTCTGATCTACTCATTCAGCTTTACTCACACTCTGATCTACTCATTCCACTGTCTCCCTTAAGCCTTGCCGGGCCTCTTCCTCAGAAATACCCCCTGCCGAGTGTATTAAAAAACACCTGCTCTTCCAAACCCTCCTCTCTCTCCCATAGCCTCTCTGTTTCTCTCACACTTACAATAGTCTGCCATGTTGTAACATTTTGTACTTTACTTCTTCAAACTTACAAAATGCTGCATATCACATTATTGCATTTAACTTCTTTAAACTGCACTCATTAAACTGTCTCTTATTAGACACACTTGTAGGAATAATTTTGATAGATAGAGACCTCCTACCCTGACCTGTCAAAGATTATGGTACAAAAGGGGCCTCCCTTATTCTCTGTTGTACACTGTCGGTACTGAGTGAGAGGAGGCGCTGTCAGGACGAGGAGTGCCTAGCATAGGGGTATTGTTGTCAGGATGAGTAGTGCCTAGCATAGGGGTATTGTTGTCAGGATGAGGAGTGCCTAACATAGGGGTATTGTTGTCAGGATGAGGAGTGCCTAGCATAGGGGTATTGTTGTCAGGATGAGGAGTGCCTAGCATAGGGGTATTGTTGTCAGGATGAGGAGTGCCTAACATAGGGGTATTGTTGTCAGGATGAGGAGTGCCTAGCATAGGGGTATTGTTGTCAGGATGAGGAGTGCCTAGCATAGGGGTATTGTTGTCAGGATGAGTAGTGCATGGGACAGTGAAATTGTTGTCAGGATGAGGAGTGCCTAGCATAGGGGTATTGTTGTCAGGATGAGTAGTGCATGGGACAGTGGAATTGTTGTCAGGATGAGTAGTGCCTAGCATAGGGGTATTGTTGTCAGGATGAGGAGTGCCTAGCATAGGGGTATTGTTGTCAGGATGAGTAGTGCCTAACATAGGGGTATTGTTGTCAGGATGAGTAGTGCCTAGCATAGGGGTATTGTTGTCAGGATGAGGAGTGCCTAGCATAGGGGTATTGTTGTCAGGATGAGGAGTGCCTAGCATAGGGGTATTGTCAGGATGAGGAGTGCCTAGCATAGGGGTATTGTTGTCAGGATGAGGAGTGCCTAGCATAGGGGTATTGTTGTCAGGATGAGGAGTGCATGGGACAGTGGAATTGTTGTGGCCTGAATGTATGTGTTGGTTTAGTAGGTAAGTCTCTTGTTTGTCCGCAGGGTAAAGTCAAAAGCATTTATGAGAACATGTCAAAGAGTCTTCTGGATCCCACTCCTCGCTTCGACAGCCATTTCTCTAAGAACGCCAGCAAAGTGACGTCTCTCACTTCTTACAGAGCTTATGAGCTCACTCAGGTAACTGACCTAGCACATCAGACTCTAGATCACACCTGTAACTTATGGGTTAGGGTTATGAGCTCACTCAGGTAACTGACCTAGCACATCAGACTCTAGATCACACCTGTAACTTATGGGTTAGGGTTATGAGCTCACTCAGGTAACTGACCTAGCACATCAGACTCTAGATCACACCTGTAACTTATGGGTTAGGGTTATGAGCTCACTCAGGTAACTGACCTAGCACATCAGACTCTAGATCACACCTGTAACTTATGGGTTAGGGTTATGAGCTCACTCAGGTAACTGACCTAGCACATCAGACTCTAGATCACACCTGTAACTTATGGGTTAGGGTTATGAGCTCACTCAGGTAACTGACCTAGCACATCAGACTCTAGATCACACACTACACACTAACTATTTCTCTTCTTCTTAAGTTGTTATTGTAGAGTTATTCATAGTTATCTTGTTATTGTAGAGCTGTTCATCTTTCTGTTGTTATTGTAGAAGGTTAGTCATATTTCTCTTCTTATTAAGTTGTTATTGTAGAGGGTTAATCATTTCTCTTCTTATTAAGTTGTTATTGTAGAGGGTTAATCATATTTATCTTGTTATTGTAGAAGGTTAATCATATTTCTCTTCTTATTAAGTTGTTATTGTAGAGGGTTAATCATATTCTCTTGTTATTGTAGAGGGTCAGTCATATTTCTCTTTTTATTAAGTTGTTATTGTAGAGGGTTAATCATATTTCTCTTTTTACTGTAGAGGGTTAATCATATTTCTCTTCTTACTGTAGAGGGTTAATCATTGTTCTCTTCTGCCTCAGCAATACTTCTATGAATACTCGTTTGACGAGCTGCGTCCGCGGCCCAGACAGGTGTGTCCCCTCGCGGTGCTGACCTTCCAGTTCAAAGGCAAAGACATGCCCATGACCCCGCTAAGGTATGTCTCCTCTAGTCTGACCCCTGACCCCGCTAAGATATGCCTCCTCTAGTGTGACCCATGACCCCGCTACGGTAAGCGTCTTCTAGTCTGACCCCTGACCCCGCTAAGATAGGCCTCCCCTAGGCTGACCCCACTAAGGTATGCCTCCTTTAGTCTGACCCCTGACCCCGCTAAGATATGCCTCCTCTAGTGTGACCCCTGACCCCGCTAAGGAATGCCTCCTTCAGTCTGACACCTGACCCCGCTAAGGTATGCCTCCTCTAGTCTGACCCCTGACCCCGCTAAGGTATGCCTCCTCTAGCCCCTGATCATATTAATCACATAATAATAATACTTAATAATAATAATAATAATAATAATCCCAAATATACTTTATTTGTATTGCACATTTCATAAAGCTCAATGAGCTTCACATGACAGAGAATCAAAACAAAACTGATTAAAAGTAAATGATGAAAAGTATGTTTTTGAAACAATAAAATAATGAAATAATATATTTGTAAAACTATAACACAGATGAAAACCTTTTGTGACCCCCAGCCACTTCCAACCAATCACCAGTGTCCTCTTTGATTTGCAGGATAAACAGCCTATCATCTGATGGCAGTGGAGGTAAAAAGCTTCTTTCTAGTTTGTGTGTGTGTGTGGGGGGGGGGGGGGGGGTATATATGTGTGTTGTGCGTGGGGGATATGTGTGTGTGTGTGGGGGGGGATATGTAACTGTTACTGTCCTGCAGAGAGGAGGCGCTATGTGGTCTGGAGTGGGGAGCTGATGAATAGTGACAGAGTGCTTTACCGGGTGTGCCTGCACTCCTTCTCCCCTCCGTTCCTGCCTTTTAAACTGTGAGTTGCCTTCACTAAACCTAACCCTTCAGACAGTGTCTCTACACTGAGTGTTCATACTGTTTAAAGTTACTAGAGGCGGTTTATCTGTAGGAGATGATTTTGGCAACCCCTACTGTTGGCGACAGTTAGGGGAAATAATTACACCAAGCAAAGAAGACATGCAGAATGCTTGGGGTCACGGCATATCGCTAGATCGACGACTGTACTCCAAGTATGGGTATCTCTACTTGATTTAGTGACGCACTTCCTTGTGCCGTAAAGCAATTTGTCACAGTTTCGGGGAGATCATTCCCGGTGGCAAACAAAATTAGTGTTGAATATTGAGACTTCAAGAGGACTTATAGATCCAGAGACATTACAATGTGCTATCAGAAGAAAAGTATTGATAATCCATTAAATTAAAAAAAGTTGCCTGTAGTTACTTTAAACAAGACTGTTGTCTTTCAGACCGGAGAAGCTGGACGTTGGTTGGGCGATGCGTTTTGGTCAGGTGACCAAGCGCCTTCCCTCTACCCTGTTCTCCTGGAATCTCTATGCTGGCAGCCATGAAGGTGAGGGTTAGTAGGGTTTTTCCTGGTTCCAAATGAGGGGGAGGTGGTACGATCCTGATCACATGCACACTCGTGCATGATGAGTATTGTGCCTTTAACTGGTCCAAGCAAACACTTTTTACAAAGAACTTATTTTAGGAGTTCTAATGATTATATGATTGAAGAAAATTACAATTATCAGGTTAAAGTATATTTAAAAAATAAATGTGTCCTGGTCAGGGCTTTCCACAGGGATATGGAGTAACCAGCAGCCAGCCAGTGTGTAAAAGTAGCCGGGGTTCAGTGCGTAAAAGTAACCGGGGTTCAGTGGGTAAAAGTAACCGGGGTTCAGTGGGTAAAAGTAACCGGGGTTCAGTGGGTAAAAGTAACCGGGGTTCAGTGTGTAAAAGTAACCGGGGTTCAGTGGGTAAAAGTAACCGGGGTTCAGTGTGTAAAAGTAACCGGGGTTCAGTGTGTAAAAGTAACCGGGGTTCAGTGTGTAAAAGTAACCGGGGTTCAGTGTGTTAAAGTAGCCGGGGTTCAGTGGGTAAGAGTAACCGGCGTTCAGTGCGTAAAAGTAACCGGGGTTCAGTGGGTAAAAGTAGCCGGGGTTCAGTGGGTAAAAGTCGCCGGGGTTCAGTGGGTAAGAGTAACCGGGGTTCAGTGGGTAAGAGTAACCGGGGTTCAGTGGGTAAGAGTAGCCGGGGTTCAGTGGGTAAGAGTAACCGGGGTTCAGTGTGTTAAAGTAGCCGGGGTTCAGTGGGTAAAAGTAACCGGGGTTCAGTGGGTAAAAGTAACCGGGGTTCAGTGTGTAAAAGTAACCGGGGTTCAGTGTGTAAGAGTAGCCGGGGTTCAGTGGGTAAAAGTCGCCGGGGTTCAGTGGGTAAGAGACCAGCGCTTTTGTAATTAAGAATCATTAGACCTTATTTATTTTGTATTTATTTATTGACACCTTCACTGTAATATTTATCAAGCCTATGTATTGGAGGCAGGGCAAACGCGTTTTCAGTTTTTTTTAAAACAAGTGATTAAACAATGACATCTTCAGATTTGGATTATTTAGTAAACATTTATTAATAAAAACTTAATATAAAATAGTTAGTTTGTCCAAAATGTACAGTTTTGTTGTCTAAAAAATTATTTGAAATTTCCCGGGATATTACTTCCTTGTAGCATAGCCGTATGGATTCAGTATGAACATCCCACGGCCCACTTTGATATTAGGGTACTTTTTTTGCGTGAGAGTATTTATGGATATTTTGCGATAGATAACTCCCCTCATAGTCATACAGTGGAGACATATCTCCTACCGCTGTCCCAACGCAATGAATGAAGCACTTTAAGCAGCAAATGCATCATATGATTTGAGGGGGTGGAGCTCTAATTTCCAAGAAGCGACTGATTTAAGATTTTGAGCACTCCTCCATGAGGCCTTCCTCTATGTAAAAGCTCTCAAGCGACGGATGGGGTAGTAGCAACACAGTTGAAGTATTTGAAACGCTTTTTTTGTCATCCATTTATGACTGATCCAAGCCGTCGCGAGATGGGTTGTCTTGAAAATGAGTGGAAGTTTGACCGTTTAATATGATGGGAAGGGTCCGGAAATGTAGCTGAAATGGTAGGGGCGCACCATTTTTTACTGCCCATTTGATGTAAAAAAGGCAGATTCTAACAAAGTCCGGTGTCTACCACTGCGTGCGCAGTGGTGAGTTTTAAAATGACAATAACTGATGCTATCAACGGTAGAAATATGGAACGATTAAATTGCAAGTGACTTAAGGATATTCACTTCACTGCTGTGTGATTGTGCTCTCGTAATGACGACGTTGGAGCTGTTGGTGTTGTCCTGCCTAGTATTGGTTTTACAACTATTTATAAAATAAACCTATGCCAAAATAATTCTAAAATAACAAAACATGTGAATCCACTCCGCTTTCATTGCGTGAGTAACCAACTCTCTGAAAATCCATACCAGGTTTTGCTCGTTACCTTGCAGTCACAGAAACTTGCCTCTCGTTAAGGCAACAGGCAGACGATAGTGAAAGTTCACTACCATCTTGCTTGCGTTGTTGTCAAGCGGAGGCTAGTGAAGTGTTGTACACACAAACTGATCAACAACTTGTAAATAAAAACTATTTTATTAGAATCAAAATAATATATGATAAAGTAGCCGGCTTGACTTAAATGAGAAGGCGGCTGTTTGTGATGCTTGTGCACCTCACAACAACAGTAAATGATTCATATTTGACAGTTCTATGAACCCCACCTACAGTTTAGGGTAGCTCTGTCATTGCAGTGGAAATGCAAAACAGATCTACGGTCAGGGACAGTTTGGCACGGGTTAGATAATGGCTTCATGGGTACTGTACCAAAAGTGTTTGGCACGGGTTAGATAATGGCTTCATGGGCACTGTGCCAAAAGTGTTTGGCCTGGGTTAGATAATGGCTTCATGGGTACAATGCCAGAAGTGTTTGGCACGGGTTAGATAATGGCTTCATGGGCACTGTACCAAAGGTGTTTGGCAGGGGTTAGATAATGGCTTCATGGGTACTGTACCAAAAGTGTTTGGTGGAATGGAGAACCGCTTCCAAATTATCCGTTTCTTCAGAATGGTAAACCTCACAACTTAATGATTCCTCTTATCGATGCCGACATGTTTTTCTGCAGTGCTGGTAACTTGCAACAAGTAGTCATGGGTAACGTAGGATAGTAGCTTAGCCTTCCCTAAATTAATTTGCACCTGATCTACTGTTCAACCGCAGCGTGGTAGGTTACATTTGCAATAGAAACATAATAGAAAACATTGTGTGTGTGAAATTGTCAAAACACCAATCTCTAACCAACCGCACAGCTATGCGTTATTGTCTACAATTTTTGAATAAATTTGCTGTTGCGAACATAATTACGTTGTCCGTCGTCGTTAAAATATGGAGGTCAAATATTAGCCAGTAATAATAATAATCCATTTTATTTAGTTTTTAGCGCTTTTCTCGAGACTCAAAGCGCTTTACACAAATCGGTCGCCAAATTATAACACAGAACGAATAACGAACGGACCGACAGCTATCAAACACAACACTCAGTCTGAGTGATACCACGGCAGCCAATTTGCGCCAGACTTGCTCACCCAACATAATACGACATACTTTCTCACACACATAGGACACACAGACCGACTCCAGGTGAATTGGCAGTGACTGGTCAGGGCACTGGTAGGAGAATGGAGCATGTTTTTGATAGTGGGAGGAAACCGGAGTACCCGGAGTAAAACCACACAAACACGGGGAGAACATGCAAACTCCACACAGAAAGGCCATTGGGTCAGGTGGGGTTTGAACCCAGGACCTTCTTGCTGTGAGGCACCAGTGCTAACCACTGAGCCACCATGCTGCCCTTAGTCGGCCTACTTTTACTGTGTTGCATTATTTGCTGTTGGTCAGTGCATATATTGTCATGTCATGAACATAATAATGTTGTTCGTTAATAAGTGTGATAGTTGGTCAAATATTAGACTTCCAAAACCTCAGTCTCTGCCAAGAACATGTTTAAATGTTTAGATAATAAAACAGCTCCGTTGATGCTAAAAACCTGTGTAGGCCTACTTTTTTTTTCCACAGAATATTAATCAGGAATCGAACCAATAAGCAGAATCGATAATGGCATCGGTATCAATAAATCCATTACTGTCCCTAGAAATGAGTCTTTGGCCGTTTTGGCAGCGCCTTCCCGTTGGATTGTCCTGGTTACCTTACAGCACCACCACATCATCCACGACGTAGTTAGGGGGAGGTCACAACATGAAGGTCAGCGTTAAGGGGAGGTCACAACATGAAGGTCAGAGTGAGGTCACAACATGAAGGTCAGGGTTAGGGTGAGGTCACAACATGAAGGTCAGGGTTAGGGTGAGGTCACAACATGAAGGTCAGGGTTAGGGTGAGGTCACAACATGAAGGTCAGGGTTAAGGGGAGGTCACAACATGAAGGTCAGGGTTAGGGTGAGGTCACAACATGAAGGTCAGGGTTAAGGGGAGGTCACAACATGAAGGTCAGGGTTGGGGTGAGGTCACAACATGAAGGTCAGGGTTAGGGTGAGGTCACAACATGAAGGTCAGGGTTAAGGGGAGGTCACAACATGAAGGTTAGGGTTAGGGTGAGGTCACAATATGAAGGTTAGGGTTAGGTCACAACATGAAGGTCAGGGTTAGGGTGAGGTCACAACATGAAGGTCAGGGTAAGGGTGAGGTCACAATATGAAGGTCAGGGTTAGGGTGAGGTCACAACATGAAGGTCAGGGTTAGGGTGAGGTCACAACATGAAGGTTAGGGTTAAGGGGAGGTCACAATATGAAGGTTAGGGTTAGGGTGAGGTCACAACGAGCCGTCAGAACACTAAAACACCCTGACTCTGCTGGGACGTCTGAGTGTGTGTTCTCTGCAGTGTTGGGTTAGGGGTCTGAGTGTGTGTGTTCTCTGCAGTGTTGGGTTAGGGGTCTGAGTGTGTGGTGTTCTCTGCAGTGTTGGGTTAGGGGTGGGAGTGTGTTCTCTGCAGTGTTGGGTTAGGGGTCTGAGTGTGTGTGTTCTTTGCAGTGTTGAAGAACGGACACTACTGTAGTCTGCTGGAGGTGGAGGAGAAGAGCAGGACTGGAGACCGTCTAGACAAACTGCTGCAGGGTCTGGAGGACAATCAGGTGGTATGTACCTTACACACACACACACAACCCTTGCACACTTTACACACACACACCTTGCACACTTTGCGCATACACACACCTTGCACACACACACACACCTTACATACACACGCACACACCTTGCATACCTTACACACACAAACACACCTTACACACGCACAATTTGCATACCTTACACACACACCGTACATACACACACCTTACACATCGTACGGTGTGTGTGTAGGTATGCAAATTGTGCGTGTGTCGTGTGTTTGTGTGTGTAAGTCTGGGTGTGTGCGTGTGTATGTAAGGTGTGTGTGTGTGTGCAAGGTGTGTGTATGCTGAAAGTGTCTGAAGGTGTATGTGTGTAAAGTATTCTGCAAGGGTTGTGTATTATTATTATTAGCATACAAGTACATACCATGATTCCAGCCCTGCAGCAGTTTGTCTGGGCGATGCCAATCTGCCTTCTCCTCCACCCTCCCACAATCGTTCTTGCAGCACACAAACCCTATTGCAGAAACTACACTCCCACCCTAACTGCAGAAACACCACACACTCAGACCTAACTGCAGAAACACACACACTCAAACCCTAACTTAACACTGCAGAAACACACTCAAACGTCAGAATGATTTTAGTATGTTCTATTCGTTGTGACTTCACATAACCCTTTCATGTGACAACCCTAACCGCCTAATGACTAACCCCATTGCCCTTCATGACTGTGACCTCACCTGTACAACATATGTTGTGACCTCACCCTAGCCTGACCTTCATGGCCTTCCTGCCCCCCTGCCCCAGGCAGTGGCCTCACCCTGACTGCTCATGTTGTGACCACTAACTGACATGTTGTGACTAACTACAACCTTCCTGTGACCTCACCCTAACCCTAAGCCCATGTGTTGTGACCAACTTGACCTTCATGACCTCACCTTTTTTGACCTTCATGGCGCGAGCCTCACCCCAGGCTGACCTTCATGTTGTATTTTAAACATTCATGTTGTGACCTCACCTAACTCCCTGACCTTCTCCCTTGTAGCCTTCATGTGCATGACCTCACCTAACTGCAACCTTCTCATGTTGTGACCTCACCCTAGCCTGACCTTCATGTTGTGACCTCACCCTAACCCCTGACCTTCATGGTGTGACCCTCCTCTGACCTTCATGTTGTACTCCTTAACGCTGGCCTTCATGTTGTGACCTCCCTAACTACGTCGTGAATGATGGTAGTGCTGTAGGTAGCAGGACTATCAAACGAGAGCGCTGCAAAGCATTTAAAACTTCATTTCCTAGGGAGTTTAGTATCTGGATTTATTGATACACGATATATTACTCGATTCTGCTTGTAGTCGATTCTGATTATTGTGT